>SCLH01001739.1:38119-58570 GCA_004367855.1 Oikopleura vanhoeffeni
AGGTCAGAAACGTTTTCACCATGGACTTTGGTTGAATTAAGGATATTAATCATCTCATCACGATCAAAAATCAGATTTTCGGCAAAAAATTTGAAAATAAATTATTTTGTAATTCAATTAATTAATTAAAGACGTTTTAATAGCCATATATGCAAATTAATTCAATAAATAAATTACATTCGAGCGAACCTAGCGAAACGTTATCAAATAAATAATAAAATTGTATCCCAGCGGAAAATTGTAAATTATTTAATAGTTAAATATTGTCATTACAATATACGCCTATTATTTCATATCAAAAAACGAGCCCTTCTGGAGATTTTTGCCATTCTGTTTATAAAATAGGCCGAAATATAATAAAAAGGGCTTCATGGCAAATAATCGCAAGGCGGCCCCGTAATAGATATCTATTCAATTCATGAGGCTTTGCTTACTTTTTTCGTGGTGAAATTTTTCTTACGAAATTCGTTAGCCAATAAAGCCCTACTTATTTAAGATCACACTTAAGGGGGTACATGTCGCTGGAATAGACTTTTCGCGATAAAAATTTGGCAAACAGGCATTTTAAGATGCTAATCAGATAATCCATTTTTATTGTATAAAAACACTTCTTGATAGATTTATCTTATCGCGACACAAGAGGAGCTTACCAAAAATGGTTAAACTATCTACTTTTTGGTTGTACAATGTAATAAGCTGAAATTTTGACATAGGGTGAAAAAGTGCTATAAAAAACTTTGTCTCGAGCGGTTCTTCATGAATTTCGGTATGTTCTCTAGAATATAAAAAATCCACCGTATTTAGGCAATTATTGTACGGAAAAACGTTTTCCTCCTAGAATGGATTATAAAATTCGTTTAAATTTTTTTAAAAGCTAGGTCCGACAAAAACAAAACCTCATCTTCAGGGGGTGGAGGGGGCGACCTTTTAAAGCCGTTTGGAACATTAATTTACAAAATTTTATATTTTTTCTGAATAAAGGGACTACACTCAACACGATGCGCCCGGCAACAAGCGTGGAAAATTAATGGCTTTTACGAAAAATTCGTATCTCTTCTAGAAATTTTCTCAAAATTAAAAATTTTTCGAATTTTGAAAAACTATTCTCAGTCTAGCTCGAAAACTAAAAGAGATATGGAGTTAAAACCAAAAAAAAATTAGAATAGCCGTTTTAGTATAATAGTGAATATATCATATAAAAAATAGAAATAAAATTTTTTACTCACTGTCAATATATTCTAGCGCGCACGTTTATGTTCAGTGTTAGAGACATGGTGCTTATTTCAAATGAGGTATGAAGCGTTTTTTCTAAATTGTATAAGCTATCTGCTGTTGAAATCTGATTGAAATTGTTTGCAAATTGAGAGAGGAGATAGGTTTTGGAAAAGGTCTCGAAAATCAGTGAAATTGGCGATAGAGAGCATTCTAGGGCAAGTTTCAAAAATCTGTATGAAGCGTTTTTTCTTAATTCAAAACGATTAAGAATAGTGAATTATTAAGAATAGTGAATTATCATCCCTTTTTTGCGTAAGTTTAAGCAAAGGATAGCCTGGATAGGCAAAAAATGGGGATGGGGATAGAAAATCAAATCGAGCATGCATCCCTTTACAAGCCTGTGATTGTTAGTGCAGTTTAACCATCTGAATCAATTAAAGCATTTCTTTTGTCCCAAAGACATTATAAAAGTAGCGACCTGTACTCCTTCAAGTTTAAACGGCACAATTTTTGAGTCAGACAGAAAGTTTATTCTAAATAAATTTGATAATCTGTTTGTAAAAAAGTTAAAAAGGTAGAAAAGTTGGAGTCCGTTGTTATCTGATTAAAAACACTGTCAAATAATACTCCAAAGAGCCAAACTTCAATTATTCAGAAAATTCGAACTCAACCAGAACTAATATTGTTAAGAGCGACAAAATTAGCTTGCTTGTTTTAACCTTGAAAATGTCATTTTTAAATTTGTCGGTCATGAACTTTGTATGATTTCTTTAACCTGTCGTTTTTCAGTGTCACTTTCAAGCCAAAACACGAATATAATACTTTGACCATTATTTTTTACGTTTTTATGAGAAATACAATGTATTTGAATAATTGCTTTCCTCGCAAAGTCTGAGTCGGACTGTGAGAAGACAAATAAAGCCCTCAGAATCTAAGGCTAAGATTCAATCTCATTAATTCCGACAATTTTTCATTTAACCAAATACTTTGGGACTAGTGTTATTATTTAAGCTAAAAAAAATTAAATGAAAAATTCGATTAGGAGAAAATATTAAAATTTCAAATTTTACCGGTCCAATACCGGGTTTCAAACTTTATTTTAGGTTTTTTTTAATTTCAGCCTGGATTGCATCGTTAAATTTTCGATTTCCGGTATCGGTATATCTGGAAACATAAATTTTGATAATTAGCTAGTGAAAAAATACTGGAGTTAACAGTTTCGAAACTTCCACTGGTCAAAACACCGGTTTCAAAATGTATTTAACGGTTTATTGACGGAAATTTCAGCGTTATTTAAGTCTAGATTACTCGGAAATTTTTCTCATCTATAATTGAATTAATTTCACGTGCTGCATTTTCTTACAATTTATTTCACTTATATTTGCAATTTTTGTTGCACATTGCCTGGAAATATTCTGAAAGATTAAAAATTTATTAAATTTTGACTAAAAACAACCTGAAATTTGGCATATTTTCATAAAATATTTCCATATTTTTATTAAAGATTTTTCTTATTTTCATAAAAGATCAACATTTTTTGTTTCCAGTCATTCTCATCGTTTGAAGTTATGCTCTTTATATAAGCGACGTCAATTCTGATCTTGCAGTATACTTAGCACGTCCACCAATCGATTGTCGGCCAACTCGGCCAAGTCGGCACTATAAATGCTCAAAAATGACCCGGAGTGATAACAAAGTGTACTACCGACCANAGAAACTAATATTGTTTAAGGAGCGGACAAAATTAACTTGCTTGTTTTAACCTTGAAAATGTCATTTTTAAATTTGTCGTCATGAACTTTGTATGATTCTTTACCTGTCGTTTTTCAGTGTCACTTTCAAGCCAAAACACGAATATAATACTTTGACCATTATTTTTTACGTTTTTATGAGAAATACAATGTATTTGAATAATTGCTTTCCTCGCACAGTCTGAGTCGGACTGTGAGAAGACAAATAAAGCCCTCCAGAATCTAAGGCTAAGATTCAATCCATAATTCCGACAATTTTTCATTTAACCAAATACTTGGGACTAGTGTTATTATTTAAGCTAGAAAAATAAATGAAAAATTCGATTAGGAGAAAATATTAAAATTTAAATTTTACCGGTCAAATACCGGTTTTCAAACTTTATTTTAGGTTTTTTTAATTTCAGCCTGGATTGCATCGTAAATTTTCGATTTCCGGTATCCGGTATATCTGGAAACATAAATTTTGATAATTAGCTAGTGAAAAAAATACTGGAGTTAACAGTTCGAAACTTTCACTGGTCAAAACACCGGTTTCAAAATGTATTTAACGGTTTATTGACGGAAAATTTCAGCGTTATTTAAGTTCTAGATTACTCGGAAATTTTTCTCATCTATATTGAATTTAATTTCACGTGCTGCATTTTCTTTACAATTTATTTCACTTATATTTGCAATTTTTTGTTGCACATTGCCTGGAAATATCTGAAAAGATTAAAAATTTATTAAATTTTGACTAAAAACAACCTGAAATTGGCATATTTTCATAAAATATTTTCATATTTTTATTAAAGTTTTCTTATTTTCATAAAAAGATCAACATTTTTGTTTCCAGTCATTCTCATCGTTTGAAGTTATGCTCTTTATATAAGCGACGTCAATTCTGATCTTGCAGTATACTTAGCACGTCCACCAATCGATTGTCGGCCAACTCGGCCAAGTCGGGCACTATAAATGCTCAAAAATGACCCGGAAGTGATAACAAAGTGTACTACCGACCAAATCATTATAAATTATTTTTTCGAAATTCGCGCGTCTTTTTCGATTTTTTCTAAGTATTTTTTCAAATTGAACTAAAAAAATAACTTTTGCTTCAATTTAACAACTAAAACGTCAAAATATTATCTTGACGTAAGCAAACTTTCTGATCAGTGTTTCAGTGGCTTTTTTTGGCTACTTACAAAAAACTCGACGTGCTTTTTTATTCGAAAATTTTTCGTGGGTCTTAAAAAAATCATATTTCGAGTTTAGGTCGAAGTTCATAAAAATGACCGAGTTTATTGTTCGTATTTGTATGAGTTAGCTTAGTTAAAAAATAAATGAATTTAAAAAAAATCCTAGGAGGAGATAGTTTTTCCGGCAGAATAATTGCCAAAAAAGTGGTTTTCGTATATTCTAGAAAAAATAAGCGAAATCAAAAAATTTTGACCAAGATTTTAGTTTGGCCTACCACTTTTACAAGTTATAAAACTTCAGGGAGCAGATACATTTTGCAAATTTGCCTTTATCAAAAGTATCCCTTCCTGAGTTTTCAAGAGTTAAACAATGATCATGATTTAAATTAACGGATAGAAATTCCGATGTCAGCTATGTTAGTATTTCGCTGAAAACGTGTTGTTGCGTAGTTTGTTCGGCAATATATATATGTTGTAAATCTAACTTTTTAGTAATTTTGAAATTTTTCTAGTATTTTTCTTAACTGGAAAAAATTGCTGAAAATTTTTGCAGACGTTTCAGCCAATTTAAAAAATCAAAATTTTTCGAATTCTTTCGAAAAATTTTTTTCGAAATTTTTTTTTTTTTAAATTGGCTGAAACGTCTGCAAAAAAATTTTCAGCCAAATTTTTTTCCAGTTATAGAAAAATACTCGAAAAAAATTTCAAAAATTCTCAAAAAAGTGTATATGACACCATCTATATGAGATGTATGTACCAAAAAATGTACTAAATGTTTAACAAGCGCGTTAATTTGATAATAAAATAATTTTGTCGGATCAAACGGGCATCCCTTTTTTCTCACTTTACGTTTTTTTTCTCGAAAAATCGAGGCTTGGGAGCCAAAAAATCATAATTTTTATTTTTTTTCCAAAAGTGTGTTAATTTCATTCATAATGACGTTGACTTAAAAACTACCGATTTGGCACTTTCGTTTTATATTAATTAAATACTGAAAAATGAAAAATCGCTATATTTTGATCAAATGACTATCAAAATTTTTGTTCATTAATTTCTTTTCTATTTTGCAATATATGAATTATCCACCCCCAAGAAGTTTCGGAACAATCCACCCATTATTTCTATAAGTCGAAGTTAATGGTGGACGTGCTAAGTATACTTTAGTAAACTTTTCTGATCGGAAGAACTAGAGGTCAGAACAAAAAAATCTCAGTCATTTGGTGGTTAGAAAGTTTCACAATTTGCATTTAAGTCGTCATGTTAATCTTTTTTATTACGAATTTTATAAAATTGCTATTAAAGTTTTGAAAAAATTAAGAAAAAATTTAATCAAAAATTTCTAAACAAAAATTGAAATTTATTGATCTGGATTAAGGGCCTTCGGCTGACACATCGTGACTTTTTGAATAAAACGACATGAGAGAATTTGATTGGGCGGCCGCTCAAATTTGAGTCAATTTTATTGGCTTATTCTGAAATTCAGTTTTTTGATCGACTGCAAGTATCTCGCGCTGTTTGTATCTTTTAAGAAGTCACAGTGTGTCAGCCGAGAGTTTTTTATGCTCAAATCTTCAATTTTTTTTCGCATTTATAGGTGAAAGGCGTCATTTAAAATATACATTTTTGCACGGTGCGTTGCCTAGGTATATCCTTTTGACAAATTTATCCTGATTTAGGACCGCATTTTAAGTAGGTTGGGGAGTGTTGAGATTGAGGTCAAATAATGGTCGCCGACGCTCATGCAAAAAAAAATTGTGTACCCGAAAAACGCTTAATTTTCATTTGCCAAAAAATCAGCCCTCTTGCTTTTCCCCCTGTAATATCTAAAAATTGACCGAAAAATCGTTTTTTTGCAAATTTTCTTAAAACAAACAAAATCTTATTTCTAGAAATGACCAGAGAAAAATTCTCAAGATGGGTCAACAAAATCGGACTTTTGAAATTCCTTACTAAAAAACGTCCAGCACTCCTCAACTTACACATCAAAATGCGGTCCTAAATCAGGATAAATTTGATAACGGGATTAGATATTATCCGAGATCATGAGCGTCTTGGCTGGATAGAGGATATATTTCAAATTCAATTCGTACATGGGATATTCATAAGTTTTTAACACTCACAAGTTGTGAGTCACAACCCTTTTAAATGATGACACAAAGTGTGTTGTCCAGTAACATTTTTGGCATTTTTGCGCGTCATTCTTGCAAAGGTGGTTCTTTAAATGATACATTCTAAAATTAATGTTTTTAGCCTTTCAATCATGTCGAAAATGATTTGTCACTTCCAAATGGATCCGATCTTGAGGAAGATAGTATTTTAAAAAATTTGGATGATTTATTAAACAGCGAAATTGCCATGAAATCACCGTCTGATAGGCACTCGATAGCTATCATGCCAGAATATATAGATTATCAAAGGACACCGCCGAAAAGGATAAATCCGAAAAGAAAATCAAGGAAACGACGTTAAAATAATCAATTTTTAGTATAAATGGTTCACAAGTTCAACCAAAATCTAGATTTTTAAGTGGTCACTCGGGCACTGCCAAAAATTACCGAAATAGTCAAAAATAAAGTACAGTATGTAAAATTTTCTCTCGGACAAAATCAGTGCTGACACCTGATCCCCCGCCCGAGATTGAGAATATTCAGTACTGAAATTGCAGGAGTGTCAGGTGTCAGCACAATTTTACATACTGTATATCCCCTATTCACACTTTTGTTAATATCCCGGCCCTTATTAGGAAACGTAGTGTGTTTTTAAGTAGTAGGGCCGGGATATTAACAAAAGTGTGAATAGGGGATATGATTTTAAGGATCAACAAAGCTAAGATTTTGAAGTGACCACATAAAATATTTTTCAACCAATCAGAGCGCTTTACAACAATCTGATTACATGATTTCCTAGCTATATTTATTTGATAAAGTTCCATAAATGACACTTAAATATATCATACGTTCTGTAGTAAATAAGAACTACTTTTAATTCATCCTTTATCATTAAAGTTTTACTCTTTTTTTAAAATAACGTGCAACCCTGTGATAAATTAAATAGCTTTTTTGAAATGGCCTTTCATTTTCAATCCTTTCGAAAAAAATTTCAAGAGAAAAGCTCAATAATAGGCAAAAATGATTTCCAAAATTTTCGAAAATGCTAATTTTTGAAAAACGGGACGTTATTTTTTCTGGGTCAATTTCAGCACTCAAAGTCCTCAGAAAATTAATAAAATCCTACCTAAGTCTAGAACATGTTTTAATTTGTAAATATCAATCAGAGAAAACGAAACATTTTGGAATCCATACATCAAAAATTCGTCAAATGTGATTATATTCGACAAAATTGTGTTTGAGAGGTAAAAAGTTGACCCAATTTCAGCTACATGTTTGACATGCAATAATTTTGTAGAAACAATGTGCTAATTCTTAAGAATGAAAAACGTTAAAAATCGGACCGGTTAAACGGTGAAGGTCATTTCCGAAAAAAAGGAATAGTTGCTCAAGCACATCCGAGGCCATTGTTTAACATTACTTACTTTGTAAGTATGCAAATTAACTATCATGCTGCTGACTGGGTTCAATTTTTTGAAGCATATATTGGGAAAAATTTCGAACGTTTTTTGAACTATTTTTTGAACTATTTTTTGAACTTCCGAACTTCGGTTAAATCAAATAATTGTGCAACTTATTTTTGCAAACATTTTATACATAGTAGGCTACTATAATATTTGACTAACTAGGCCGCGCCAATCTTTACGTCTGCATATTTAAGGAAATTATCCGTGGTACAATACTAATAATGGAAGTGGTTCCGAGCGGTGCGTAGGTTGGATCCCTGTTCATCGAGCTATTATGATGAATGATCTGAGATGCTCCAACCTTCGGACCGCTCGGAACAATTTCCATTATCAGTATTGTATAGAATTAATAAATACCGAAAATAAAAGTCATGAAGATTGTTTTATTACTGAACTGCGCATCTGTGTTTTGAAACACAGCTCGCAAAAAAGTTATTAGGTAATTTTAGGGTCTAAAAATTCCACGAAATTGCAACAGAACGCTTAGAAGACAAAAAAATTGAGTAAAACAATATATACAATTGGTAGAAAACTTTATGAAAAAGTTTGTGACTCAAACACCCAAATTTGCAGCCGCTACCTTTTTAACTCGTTACTGCCTCTATATATTATGTATTTTCGGTCTGAAATGCTGAATTATTGCTAACATTTTCAATATATATTTTTTTCAATATTCCGTTGGTTAAAATAAGATATCGCCATAATAATTAAAATACAATTTTCACAAAAACCACATTCAAACAACTGAAAGTGGATTTCTAGAAACATCTTTATGAATTTCATTTCCGGCATTCTATTCACTTTCAATAATCGGCAATTTTGTTCAAAAAAATGTTATCATAACGGAGTTATGGCTACATGAAGACGATTTTGTGGTTCGCAAATTTTTACTTTTAATCATCTTTAGCTTTAATTAAGTTCCGCTCGGCAACCCTCATTTATTATTCATTTTTAACGTTGTTTTAGATCGTCTGGTATTGAACGAAGTAGTTCAAACGTGGAACATACAAAATATTCTCAAATTCGATTTCAAAAAAGGTAATTTTGAGTCAACTATTTGCCCGTACTTTCAGATTGGAACCTTTCTCGGCAAAAGTTAATTAAAATTAAATTTCGATATCTTGAACCGATAACGAAAGGTCGTTTGTAATATTCAAAATATGCGTAGTATAAACAGCAACTGTGGTGTTTTCTCAGATTTAAAACGTTATGTTCAGCATTTATAGTCAACTCGAACTTAAGGGGCTTCTATAGGCCAGCCAGACTTTTTTCGAGGCTCATAACTTTTTATTGCTACATAATAATACCATGAAAAACTCTGGGATGATAGTTTATAATCTCGTGAACAACTTTTGCTAAAAATTCTCAAGATCGAATTTACAACCTACCGGTAAATGAGGTTAACCGGGAGCAATAATTTTTGTTCTAAAGCTTATAAAGTATTTTGTTTTCGTCCTATTCCAGAAAATATTCGTACTCACAGATAAGTTGTGAAGTACGTTGTGAAGTAGCATAGCGGAAAAAATGGCTGCACGCTTTTTTCGATTTTCATCTTCAAAATGTCTCGATTATGACGAAAAGGCCCATTTTTTGCTGTTTTGGCCACGGACAGCGATATTTTTTCTACAAGTGATTTACAAAACTATTTTTACATGTATCACAGATCATCCTGACAAATTTGGAAGAAAATGACTGCGCTCGAATTTTCAATGTCAGTTTTTAACTCCCAGGAGAAAAATTGAAAAAATTAAAATCTCAATGTCATCCTATTGCGTTTGAAATATCACCAAAGAATCGTAAGCATCACTTTTCTGGAATTGATATTATAAATTATCTTCGAAACATGAATCCTTCGAGCGCTAGAGATCAAAACATTTTATTTTTTTGACACTCAGAAAAAATTTCGATGTTTTTTTGGAAAATTTTCGTTAATTTTTTTAACAAATTTTGTGTTATTTATATAACTGAACAAGTCTCGTCGCGGTCAAAAATCAGAGAATCAGCGCGATAGCATTTGTGTTCAAAAGATATGGACTGCCTATAGAACCGCCTATAGGGGTTTCGTGTGTAAAATCTAGCTAACTGCAAGCAAAATTGCAAGTGGCTATAATTTCATTAATTTTTGCAGGAGTGAATACATTTAAATATGCATATGTAAATTCAAACTATCAGAATAGCTGGTGGAAATTTTTTTAATTTTTATCGTAATTTAAGTGACCAGAAAGCAATTTTGAAATATGCTGAATATCAGCTTGTTTTAACTCTCGAATGCTTTAGAAAATTCGCATTTTCTAGAAATTGTAAAAAAAAATAGGATTGTGCAAAAACCACGAACTTTTTGAATGTTGTTTTCTAATTCTTCGTTATTAATTTAAATCTGCTGAGAAATCAGAAAATGTATTTTTTACGACAATGTAGAATTTCTGTTTTTATCATTTTTCGAGAGTGTTTCACCGGAAATTAGAAATATTAAAACGCCACATTTTTGGCGTTTAACTGGAGTACAACCCCATAAATTTGCATTTTATTTGTATGCAGCATGTGAAAGTTTTTTCTCTGATAGAGAACAAAAATCAAGCACTTATAAACAATCATCAAATTTCATTGGCGGTCAACAATTTAACTCCTTTTTTGTTTTCAATCGAACCGTGTTGAGTAGGCGAACCGAATATATTAGCAATTATTGCCTATTGCCAATAGGTGTGACCATATATTACAGCCATATATGTACAGCCTGAGTTTTCTCGTTTACTGCGTTTTTTTNGACGATGATCGTCTGGTATTGAACGAAGTAGTTCAAACGTGAACATACAAAAATTTCTCAAATTCGATTTCAAAAAAGGTAATTTTGAGTCAACTATTTGCCCGTACTTTCAGATTGGAACCTTTCTCGGCAAAAGTTAATTAAAATTAAATTTCGATATCTTGAACCGATAACGAAAGGTCGTTTGTAATATTCAAAATATGCGTAGTAATAACAGCAACTGTGGTGTTTTCTCAGATTTAAAACGTTATGTTCAGCATTTATAGTCAACTCGAACTTAAGGGGCTTCTATAGGCCAGCCGACTTTTTCGAGGCTCATAACTTTTTATTGCTACATAATAATACCATGAAAAACTCTGGGATGATAGTTCATAATCTTGTGAACAATTTTGCTAAAATTCTCAAGATCGAATTTACAACCTCCGGTAAATAGGTTAACCGGGAGCAATAATTTTTGTTCTAAAGCTTATACAGTATTTTGTTTCGTCCTATTCTAGAAAATATTCGTACTCACAGATAAGTTGTGAAGTACGTTGTGAAGAAGCATAGCGGAAAAAATGGCTGCACGCTTTTTTCGATTTTCATCTTCAAAATGTCTCGATTATGACGAAAGGCCCATTTTTGCTGTTTTGGCCACGGACAGCGATATTTTTTCTACAAGTGATTTACAAAACTATTTTTACATGTATCACAGATCATCCTGACAATTTGGAAGAAAATGACTGCGCTCGAATTTTCAATGTCAGTTTTTAACTCCCAGGAGGAAAATTTGAAAAAATTAAATCTCAATGTCATCCTATTGCGTTTGAAATATCACCAAACGAATCGTAAGCATCACTTTTCTGGAATTGATATTATAAATTCTCTTCGAAACATGAATCCTTCCGAGCCTAGAGATCAAAACATTTTATTTTTTTGACACTCAGAAAAAATTTCGATGTTTTTTTGGAAAATTTTCGTTAATTTTTTAACAAATTTTGTGTTATTTATAACTGAACAAGTCTCGTCGCGGTCAAAAATCAGAGAATCAGCGCGATAGCATTTGTGGTTCAAAAGATATGGACTGCCTATAGAACCGCCTATAGGGGTTTCGTGTGTAAAATCTAGCTAACTGCAAGCAAATTGCAATGGCTATAATTTCATTAATTTTGCAGGAGTGAATACATTTAAATATGCATATGTAAATTCAAACTATCAGAATAGCTGGTGAAAAATTTTCAATTTTTATCGTAATTTAAGTGACCAGAAAGCAATTTGAAATATGCTGAATATCAGCTTGTTTTAACTCTCGAATGCTTTAGAAAATTCGCATTTTCTAGAAATTGTAAAAAAAAATAGGATTGTGCAAAAACCACGAACTATTTGAATGTTGTTTTCTATTCTTCGTTATTAATTTAAATCGCTGAGAAATCAGAAAATGTATTTTTTAAACGATAATGTAGAATTTTTGTTTTTATCATTTTTCGAGAGTGTTCACCGGAAATGAGAAATATTAAAACGCCACATTTTTGGCGTTTAACTGGAGTACAACCCCGGAAATTTGCATTTTATTTGTATGCAGCATGTGAAAGTTTTTTCTCTGATAGAGAACAAAAATCAAGCACTATAACAATCATCAAATTTCATTGGCGGTCAACAATTTAACTCCTGTTTTGTATTCAATCGAACCGTGTTGAGTAGGCGAACCGAATATATTAGCAAATATTGCCTATTGCCAATAGGTGTGACCATATATAATATATACATACATATTACAGCCTTAGTTTTCTCGTTTACTGCGTTTTTTTTATTCTGAAAAAATACTCGTTGGTGATTGGTCAATATCCAAAATACCTGTATCTGATAGGTTTATTTTTGCGGAATAAAAAAACGCAGTAAACGAGAAAACTCAGGCTGTATATCCCTTATTCACACTTTTGTTAATATTCCGGCCCTACTGCTTAAAAACACACTTCGTTTCCTAATCAGGGCCGGGATATTAACAAAAGGGTGAATAGGGGATATCCCTCCATCACACTTTGGTTAGAATGCGTAGCCAATACGTTAAAATCACACGTTAAAAGGAGTAGTGGCTACGCATTCTAACCAAAGTGTGATAAAGGGATATAGGTATAATATATGTAGCTTTTCTCAAATTGGAACACTTTGCGTTCTGACCATAATTAAGATATAATTTCACTTTCTTGAACCGAAAAAGAGATTAGATAAAGTACAGAAAATGAGATCGCCTAACGACCCCAAGATATTTTTTTAATATTTTCCCCGAAAATAAAGTAAATGGAAACGGGAGGATAGAAAATTAGAGCCCTTGATAAAAATTCTTAATGTACAGAAACCTGTTAATCAGTATTTTAGCACTTATCGAAGTTCTAGCTCACAGAAGCGTTTTTGTGGACAACTTTAACCGGTAAATTATAAAGTTCGGAGTGTATTTAGCTTTTCTGTTGATATTTCTTTATCGAAAATTTTCACGGGATTACTTCTAAAGGAATCATGAAAAATCGCCATCAGTCATTTTTTTCACAAATCCTTTAAAACCAGGGATCCGTCAATTACCAAAAAATTTAATTTTCAATTGGTGTGAAAGTTTCATGGCACTATTTGCAGTTTCTATCCAAAGTCTTATTTTTTCGCGAGTGATTTTTCTGAAACTGAAAATAATAAAAAAGGTATTTTTCAAAAAAAAATTTTCGAAAGAAATGCAGGCATAATTTAACTCCTATAAGGTCAACAAAAAAAAATCAAGCAATTATGGAACTTTTGCTGCTATTGATTTTGGGTTACCAGCTGATTAGAATTTTTTTATATTTTGTCCCCCATCGATACGAATAATTGTTTTGTAGTCGATCAAGTTATTTTATTTCAAATCTATAAACAAATTTGTATTGCAGGGTTTCACTCATGAATTTGTAACTTATATCATATATAAAGTATAAATATAAGTTATATGTCATTATAAAAAGCTTATGGGTTTCCAAAGAAAAATGTATGACTGAAACTTTATTTTCTCTCGCATTAATCGAGTTCACAGACTGCGAGTTTTGAAAATCTTGTGGGTTATGTTATATAACTTATATAATAAATTCTATTCTTGATCTTGATGAATCAAAATAAATAAATTAATATTATTTCCAGTTTTCCCGTAATTAGGGCTCAAAGTAGCTCCTTAAAATAGGCTTTTGGATTTGAGACGATGTTCTCGTTTCTGGGTGTAAGGAGGTTAACCATTATTATTTTAAGCTTATTTCACCATAAAATTTTGAACATATGGAATTATCGATGTGCAGATTAAAATGATACCAATAATTATAACTCGTGTCGATAGATTATAATCGTCATATACAATTTGATTAATCGGACGTTATTTTACCGGTTACCGAGCGGGTTACCAACCTCGTTATCATTTTTGTACACCTGGTAAATTGGGCAGTGGTTCATTTAAAACGTGTTGAATTGATCAAATGAAGTTTAATCGATTTTTAGAGGAGGGTACTTGAAAAAAACAGATTTTTTCACATTTTGAAATCCGGCAGAAATCTCGCTGACTATTCAGGCTGTATTGTATGAATATTGACTTTTCAAAATATACAAATTTACATTACGGGCGTCGGTGAAATGCAAATTTTCATGTCAAAACTACATGCAAAAAATTCATCAAACAAAATCTTCATGCCTGTGTAGCCCTGGCGAAAAAAGTTAAACGTCAAATAAGTAAAATGTAATTTAAAATTGATATAAGCTCATTAGTTTTTTTGCTCGAATTGTCAAGGCAAATTTGCCGAAAGACGATGCAAAACCGAGTCAAAATTATTATTCCTTGATACGATTTGAAATATTTTTTATAGATTTTTGATATTTTCCTTATATCGAATCGTCAAATTGTAATTTGACATGAAAGTCAAAATTATTATTCCTTGATACGATCTAAACTATTTTTTTAGATTTTTGTAATTTGACACCAAGTCAAAATTATTATTTCTAGATACGATTTGAAATAAGTCTTAAGATTTTTGAAAATTCCTGATATCGAATTGTCAGATTGTAATTTGACCCCAAAGATTGTTGATATCCATCATGATGCCCGAGTAACTTAAATCTCTCATTTGACTTTTAAAAGAATAGGGAATAAGCGATTTAAGTTACTCGGGCATCATGATCGATATAATATTCGATGATTTGAATCGAAGTTTTCGACTTCAAAACTGATAGCAAATATGGCAACGATCTTTTGTACTAGAATCTTAAACGAACTTCAATTAAATTTCGTGAATTATTTTATTTTTCAAGTGAGTATTTTTCTTTGTAGAAATATAATCACAAACAAATAATTTCCGTACGCAAGTTCTATCAAAATTTATACTTTTCATCAAAAAATAACTGCAAAACAATCAAAATGATATTCACATCAAATTTTACACAAAATACTATGTATTTAAATAAAAAATGGTAAATCAATCGGCCAAAATGAAAGGGTTAACGTTTACCGAGTGTATACAATAAATTAAGAACGGTAAAATGAATCTTGCTTGACAACGAAAATTAATATTGTTTATTATAGAGAACTATAAATAAATAACTCAGGAAGTAAAATACTTATTCAAATAACTAACAACCCTTGCAAAAATTAAAAACTGTTTTTGAAATTGCCGTTCATTAAGGGGGTGTTCATATCTGATTTTATGAAGACTAAGACACTATAAGAAGGCACCAAATTGCCCTGAGATGCCTAAAAATGTATCTCCGATCAAATCATCACAATAAAATTTTCGAATTTTTTTCTTTTTCCCCTTTTTTTCCAAGTATTTTTTTTCAGAATTACGAAAAAAAATATTGTGTTTTAAATTCGACCCGTAGAACTTCAAAATATCGGCTCGACGTTAGCCAACTTTATGCTAAGTGTTTATCTGGCTCTCGTTTGAGCCAACTTTCGAAAAAAAAATTTCGAAAAAAATTTTTATAATTTTTTTAGAATTTTTTTTCGAAATTTTCAGAATTTTCTTTCGAAAAATCATATTTTTAAGACTGCATCGTAATTTAAAAAAGCTCCTACAAATCTTAAGCATGTAACAAGGTGTACCTTGAAAAAATTTGAGATAGATTTTCTAAAAATCGTGAAAATGGCCAAAATCATCGGTTTATTGAACCGCTAGAAAAAATCAGCAATCTAAATAAAAATCGCTCTCGTACGAATTTTATTCCACGTATTATTTCAACTTTTCAACAAACTTCGATATCCTTTTATTAACCAAACTCAATCTGAAAAACGTTTACTATCTCTATAGCGCGTGTTTGAATCCCACTAATGTTGTCTAAGTGATTGTCTTAGTTATTGCTTGAGTGATTACAAACCGATTAAATTTAACGGTCTCAATATCAAGCACCATTGCCTATAATCAAAAGTAAAGATTTNTTTTCATTAAGAGCCCATATCCGTATCTGTCAAAATGCACCGACCCCTTAACTAGTTCTCCAAATTGCAAATCAGACATGAACACCCCCTTAGAGGTATCCCTGTCCCTAATTTGACATATTCTCGATGAAATATTAGCCAAACAGAGCCTCGAGAATATAATTCAGATAAGTCAGTTTGTATAACTAGCCTTCAGCTTGCGTCAAAAATGTGTCAAAACTTTTTTGTATGCTTACACTCCCAGACACATAAGCGAGACAGGGAGACCTAAGGCAAAACGGAAAATCTATTTTCTCTCAGGTTTTAGTCTGAAATAAACCTAAATTTTAACATAACCTGTAGAATTAGTAAGTCTTACTCAAGGGGAGCCGTTTTGTCGATAAGTGCTATATTTTTTCTAGAATATGCGATAAACCACCGTTTTTTCGTTGGAAAATCTATCTCCTCCTAGGTTAAATTTCTACATTTACTCAAATTTTTGCAAAAGGTAGCTCAAAACAAATAAAAACTCAAGGGGAGCCTTTTTTTTAATTTCGACCCCAAACTCAAAATATGAATTTTTCAAGGTCACGTGAAAAAATTTCCTAAAAAAAATGTGCTTTGATTTTTCGAAAGTAGGCTCAAAAGAAAGCTGGGGAAACACTGAAGAGAAGTTGGCTTACGTCAACCCGATATTTCGAAGTTTTAGTGTCCTTTAAGGAGTGGGTGTCGCAAATTCCCGCCAAACTAGCAAAGGTGACATTCCAAAAACATTGTGTGACTAACAGAACCCACCTGCGGGTAATTTGAAACTTAACAGTAATCTGATACAATCCCACCTACGCCGACACCTACGCTTTTAAAAAGCTTTTTAAAAAGACCCGCAGTTCGTACCTACTCCTTCAATTTTCAATCATTTTTTATTTTTTTGTGTAAGGCTCCGGAAAGCCTAACAAATAATGCAAATTTTGCTTTCGGCGGACAAAAACGCAAAAAAACAAAATTAAAATTTTGAAATGATCAGTTTGGGAGGCTCAGGGCAAAAGGTATCTCCTCCACCAGTTTGAGAGATATAGTTTCGACTCATACTGCATCTGAAAGCACAGGACTTGATTGACAATCAATTGGAGAGTTTTTTTTGAAATTTTGATTCGGCGTCTCTTGGGGGCCATGTCAACTTTTCATTTTTAGCCAAATTGTTTGAAATGGTCAGTTTGGGAGGCTCAGGCAAAAGATATCTCCTCCACCAGTTTAAAAAGATACAGTTTTGGCTCATACTGCATCTGAAAGCACAAGCCTTGTTTGACAATCCATTGAAGAGTTTTTTTGAAATTTTGATTCGGCGCTCTTGGGGGCCATGTCAACTTTTCATTTTGAGCCTAAATTTTGACAAATTTAGAAACCAGGAAAAATGCTTCAAAATAATTTTTTCCTAAATTCAAACACTTTTAAGAATTTGGTGCAATTTTTAACTCGGTAGCGTCAAAAGAAAACAAATAAGCGCACTTTCAATTTAAATCATAAATAAATCAATAATTTTTGTTTTCGTTTTTTGGCTTTTTTGGCCGCAAAAAAGCAAATTCCGAGTAAAGGACAATAATTCATTATGTGTGAGGCTTTTTTGGAGCCTGACACAAAAAAATAATAAAAAATGATGAAAATTGAAGGAGTAGGTACGAACTGCGTGTCTTTTAAGAAGTTTTTTTAAAGCGTAGGTGTCGGCGTAGGTGGGATTGTATCAGATTACTGTTAAGTTTAAAAATTACCGCGAAGGTTGGTTCTGTTAGTTCACAAATGTTTTTGGAATATCACCTTTGCTAGTTTGGCGGGAAATGACCTTGGAAAAGGCGCAAATCAGCGACACCCACTCCCTTAAGCTTAACATTTTTCATATCTTTTCAAAATTTTCGAAAAAAATGCTGTTTTTTGCCGTTCCTACTTTAGTATACAAGAAACTTCTAAACATCAAGTATTTTAGGCTTGAACTGACAACTGGCTCACCTCTTGGAGAGATCCCCGAGCGAGATTATATGGTTTTAGAACCGACACTGAAAGTTCGAGCACTGAGTGAAACTCATTTGGCGGACTCACCAGTCACAAACGAGGTACGTTGAGATCTTCAGCAAATTGTTCATAAAGCTTCAAAAAACTCGATCATTTTCACCATTAACCAGGCGAAAATAAGAGAAGGGAACGAAATAAATTTTGGTTTCTGTTCAATCTCCGATTTGAAAATAACAAGGCAATTAAATGAAAAGTTACAGTAACTTATTTTATTATTGTCGCTTATCTTTCGATCCGTACGATATAAAAGCAATAATAATTTTTGATTGACCTGAACTTGAGAATTCTGCTGAATGAAATTGTGAATAAAAACAATATCTCAGGGCCGGACATATATTCGGGGCGCTACAGACTTTTTTTTAACAAATTAACCATTTTTGAGGTGTTTGACAGCTTCAAACGTCAAAAGGGCATTCTTAATCAAAAATATATATTCGAAATCAGCAAAAAACAATCCAAAAATTAGGAAAAATGGTCGATTCTCCTACTTTTACTTTTTAGTTTTATCTTCAAAAAAGCAAAAAAAAATAATGTGAATGGAAATGATATCTCAAGGCCAGACAAAAATTCGTGGCGCTAGAGCCTAATTAAGCCAAAATTTGACATTTTTCAGTGATTTTAAAATTTTCAAAGGTCGGAAAAACAAACTTGATGATAATGATATATAAAAATATATTTTTGAAATCACACAATAAAAATTTAAGTAAAGACATGGTCAATTTCTAAGATTCTAATTGGTTTAAATTTGAACATCAGAATCCAGCTTTCTTGACTTTATTTTCAAGAATAAAAGTTCATTTTCGCCATCAGCGTGAAATTTTTTGCAAAATGCAATTTTTGGAAATGTTCGATCTTGAAATTTTGCTTGACTGTGGACACTCTACCGCTGATTCACCTCAATTTCTTGTTCGAAAAAAAGTTTTCAAGATTTGAGTTATATTGTAAGTAGTTTTTCGGCTAGATTTTCTGAAATCTAAAATATCATTTTGAATATCACTTAAAATTGTTCCTGGCAGGCACTGCCTGCTTCGCACTTAATTTTTGTCAAAAAATTAATACAACAAAAAAATTGTTTTAAGTTTTCAAAGAATCTCATTCAGTCTAGGATTGTTGTACATGACATCTAAAAATGGTATTATTTAGGGATCAAACGTTTACATCGTTGGGCTGACGATCCCTTCTAATACAGATAAAAGAATCTCTAAGCTGCTTGACCTTCAATAAAATCTTTTTATCCGTTACGGATTCAAAACAAAATCTGTAACTCACTTTTGCGACCTTCTAAGTTGTTGAAACTTGATTTAAATTGTCCTTGATCTTTGGACTCAATCAATTGCATATAGAAGGATTTGAAAATTTTGACCGACAATTTCAGTAAAAATAAAGGTAAAAAGGTCCAAAATTTTTAGGTCATATTTGACTCATGTACAGGGGGGGCAATATCGCCGAAAGTTTTTTCCCTAAAAATTTCGGCGATATTGGCACATTCGGCGATATGGGAACAAAAATATTTAGTTTTCCAAAAAATGGAAAACGCGTAGGCGTTCGAAATGACGTCATATGTTCAACAATTTTTTAATTTTATAGAGAGTTTCACAAAAGATTCGCATAAAGTAAATCACCAAAATGGGTGAAATTACATACTCCACGGCAATACAATAAAAGTTGAAAAGACTAGATTTGGGAAAGTCGATTCTGGAAAAGACGTCATCCATGACGCTGAAAAAGTAATTTGAGATATAAATCTCATAAAAATTCGGCGATATTGGCACAAGATGTATTTTAGCTAAAAATCGTGTAATTGCGTAGGTTTTTTGAGACGATTTCGGCGATATTGGCTCCTCTGTAATGCAGATGTAAGTCTTACATTGTAAGATGCTTTCAATTTTTCGTACTGAAAAAATCTAAAATTGAATATTTTATTGTTTTTTCTAATAATACTAAAAGATGAGTCAATCAGCAGTCTCATTATTCTCATATCAAGAAAAGTATTTTCATTGTTTTTGAAAATTATTTTTATCGAGTTTCTGGATTTCAAAAATTCACTGTCGAAACTCAAAAGTGTTTAATTGACTGACTCAAAAATCCTGTTTTTAGCGACCATTACGCTATTTTTTGTAAGTTTTCAAGTGCGGTTTCCGAGAAACTTGAATAAGAAAATTATCCAATCATTTTTTAAATAACTCATAAAAATGTTTCCAGTACCCCTGAGAGCATCAGTTAATTTAACCAACGCTCAGTAAATCTTTTTCAGTAGGCCACCCAAAAATCACTAAAAAGCCTACTCCTCCATCATTGCACATTAGTTTTTTCTGTTACTTAGCATTTGAGCTATTTTTTTGGAATAATGCTCCTAGTGGTCATAACAGCTAATTCTGGAGGCTCACTAAAAAGCTTACTCCTCTGACACTTCTCATTCGAAATTTTCGATTTGTGCTTCAAATCAAGGACAAAGTCTAGTTTAAGAGCTCTGTAGGAGCCACTTTTTTATATTTTGTCTGGGGGTCTAAAAATGCTTGTGA
>SCLH01001739.1:58589-84476 GCA_004367855.1 Oikopleura vanhoeffeni
ATTATAAAAAAATTTTAGACTGAAAATGGTGCCTTTAATTTCAAATCTCCTATAATGTCACCTTTAATTTCGGACTACTTAAAACCGATTATTTTGTTAAAAAATCTCAAAATCAAAAAAAACATTTATAAGTCAAAAAACTCGGTTGGAAATTTCCTACAATATCCTTTTTCCAACCTAAGTGGATCTTGAAAATGAGTGTTATCTATATAGCGCGTGTTCGAATCTCACTTATGTTGTCTAAGTGATTGGGTTAGTGATTACGCATCAATCAACTTTGGCGCTTCCAATATCAAGCACCATAACCTATTATTATACAGACAGTCACTACGACAACATAAGTGGGATTCGAACACGCGCTATAAAGATAGCCCTCATTTTCAAGATCCAATTAGGTTGGAAAAAGGATATGTGACAAAAAAGTTTTTTTAGGAACCTTTAGATATCGTCATCCACTTTCTGAAACTAATTTATTCTTGGCCCATTTTATAATTTTTGGCCCTTGACCCGAAGTTCATTTCATTCTGATGACGAGCTTGAATAAAATACCAAATAAATAATATTTTTATTCTAAGGTTGTCTTCAAGGTTTGCTCTAAGAATTAGACTCCAATGATCTTGAAAAGTGAATAAAAATTCATCGCAAATTATACATTTAATACCAAAAGCACTCGAGAGATAAACGTAAAACAAAGAATAGAATACTTCGCGATTAAAATAATTATGCAATTTTTACAAAATTAAAAATAACCTTTTCTAAATAAAATTCGATGGAGAAAAATACCCATCTAAGGTTGATAATAGACCACTTCTTCACCATGAAGATACTATCAGTTGTGAAATTAGCAGACTTCTTGTCCGTTAGACTACACTATACTGTACGGGAAAAAGTGACACTCTTTATATCAGCCAAGTTGTAAAATCTTTTTTTTGTTTAACAAATACTAATAGTAATTGCATTGATTATGCCAAAAAACACTATGGAAATGTTGGAGAATTGCCGATTTTACTTGAAAAATTAAAGTAAATTTCATAATTTGTATCTTATGTTCAGCATTATCTCCTATTAACTTTTTATCTAGCCAACTGCTGTAATTTTTATTCATAAGAACCGGTCGGTCTTCGATAAATGATCAATTTGATCATAGAGCTTTTAAACTGTTTTGATATTTAACATGAAATGAATATTTATAAAAATTTAGATTATTAGGAAAAAAGCATTAAAAATGCAAAATTTAGGGTTTAAATATTTTAAGTGGTTTCATATTTTTGAGAAAATTCTGGATTCCCGTGTTTCAAATATTTATCCTAAGGATGTGGGCGACGATAATTGGGCTCTTTTTTTACACATTTTCAAGTGACGTTTCTGAGAAACCTGGCTTCAGAAATAATTATTTTTTTCTCCAAATACGTAGAACAACTCTTAAGAAAGTTGCCAGTACTATTCAGAGCATCTGATTATCAGATTCTGATACCTCAACCTACGCTTAGAAAATGGTTTTTAGTAGGCGTCCTTAAAAGCACTAAAAAGCCTACTTGTCATTCATTCCTCATCATTTTTTCTTGTTATTTGCAATTTAATTTCCAAATATAAATGCGCATCTCCGAGCGGTAGAAATTTTCGAAAATTTTTGCCACTAGTGGTCAAAACAGCGTATTTGGGAGCCTCACGCAAATGCCTACTCCTCCTGGAAAATGTAGAAAATGTTCAATTTGTACATTAACTTCACCGCAAAGCCTGGATTATGGTCCGAACGGTAGCTTTTTTCCAATTTTCCTCTCCAAAGTCTCAGGAACAACTTGTGAATTTCTAGTTTTTGGTGAAATTCTGAACTGTAAATTTTATAAAACCTACTTTTTTTGAAAAAAAAAAAAAATTCAAGAAAAATCCTGATAGTTAAAAAATTCAGTGACAAATTCTCTACAAAATAGGGCAATCAAAAAAGTTTTCTCTCTCTCTCGCCGAAAAAACGTTTTGTGATCAGACTCATTTTGATTACAATAACTCCAAACGTCCTGACAGGTAATTTTTGTGAATTTTTGTCAGAAAGTCTGGAGTTTGCCTGAATGTTTCATAAAACCCCTATCATATTTTACCTCAAAACGTGTGTTTATCTGAAAGTGCCCAAAATATACATTTCAAACCCTCTATAAATATGCGATGCCAAATACTCGGTCAAATTATGGTCACTCTTTGTATTTACTTACTAGGTCGGTTACTAGAAGGACCATCTTTCCAGACTCTCTAATATACTTTAAAAAAACGGCCGAGATATCGAATCCTAATTAATTTTGTAAAATAAATGTTTTTAAAAAACACATTGTTGGGTTATCCCCATAGAAAAATGTTTTGAAAAGTCCGGGAGTCGAACCCAGGTAACGGGACGATCGTCGAAGTCGCGCTAACCACTACGCCAACTGCTCATATAAACTGACTAGAATATGTTGATTATGGCGCGAAACCTTTCGCCCCAACAGGCCCAGGTGGGGTTTCTCTGACGACCACAGAACCGGTCCTAAATTATTTCACTCCGAATTCTCAGACTATTCAAAACATAAGTGAATGGGACCAGTCTGTTATAATTATGGATATAATTGTCATGTAATTTTTACGGACAAAAATAATTGTTTGACCAATTTCATTTAATTTTAAAATATTTTTATGAATTATGCACCCTGGAAAAAATTCTCCACATAATTTTGTCATCGAATAAACAGAACTATTTTAGAACTGAAAATTTTGCATGGGTATCACTCATACTGTATTAGATAAGAGTGGGCAAGAAATTTCACCGACTGCACTCGAGCATTCGACAGTAAGGCAATTTTTTAAATTTGGTACAGTGCTGTTGAAGTATAGCGTATTTTTGGATCAATTTTTTACAATGTTTAATTTTGAAACACGGATTATAGATTGGAAAATTTGAAAAATAAATAACTTTATATTATATTTTACTCTTTAGCGCCTTGTATGAACATTAATCACCTTTGGTTGATTACACCGTCAGCAAGTTAACTACGGTGAATCTTTTGGTGATGGTTTCAAAGCGGATGTATCAAAATTTTCTAGATGATATCTACTGTATTTTACAATTAAGAAACATTCGTCCGACAAAATTAAAGATAATCGTTTTAACGTCAAGTTTGATATTAAATATTTACAATCGGTAATAAACTGTAAGATTCTTGATTAAATAAAAATCACCCAAATTTACAACTTAGACGACCTTTAGCGAAAGAATTGTTGTCGGATGACCGCGAGACCACCACCAATCATTTTTTGAGGCTAGTTTAGTATAATATCAAATTTTAAGCCATTTTTTGCGAACACTGCTTCCTTAAGTTCCATTCTTTCTATTCTCAGGATTTAAATTTCTTGTCAAACTTTGAGAATTTCTATGTAATTATTGAAAATTCCTTGACCACTCTTTATTAGCCTCTAGAAAATTTCCACCCATAAACCTAATATACGGAGTTAGCACATAGTCTTAGCTAGGTAGTCGTGTATAATTTTGAAAACACACAGTTATGATTAAGGGATATAACGACAATTTTGGTCATCGTCGTCTCTGGACTCAAGTAGCTTGGCAAAAGGTATCAAGGGATAATAAATAATTCATATAATTTGATAAAAAAAATTTGAGGAAAAAGACTAAAATTATACGCTACTTAAAAAATTGAGCAACCGACTAAAATGTAAAAATTGGCAATTTCCACCGGTTTAAGACCAACATTTAGAACTCAAAATTATGCTACCGAGGAAATTTTAATATCTTTCTGATGGTCCGATTGTACAATAATTTTTTGTTAAATAACATTTTTTCATGTTTATTTTTCGATAAAATCGTACGAGAGATTGAAAAACAATAATTAGAAAAGAAAACTCACCCAAGTAGTTCTAAAATGAGAAAAATTTTACGATTTAAAAATTGAAATTTATTCGAAAGCGTCTCCCTTATGGAAACAGGGACGTTTCAAAGTGGCTCGATCAAAAAACGCATTTCTAATCGTTTTCAGAACCAATCTCTTCGACCAGCATAACGCTCGGAAATAGCTATTAAAGAACGTAGATTGTCTTTCAAATGGTGAAATCTTATGCCTGTATTAAACTTCAAATATTTCAATGTCTCATATAAAAATTTCAATACCAAAAATTTTCGAAAAATTTCGATGGTTTTTATTTGTTTTAAAATTTCCTTAAAACGTCAATAATTTTTTCAAAAATTTGATATCGAAATATTAACAATTAATGCAAAAAAATCAAATCTTGAATCTACTTTCCGATTACTAGATAACTAAAAATTTTATAACATTTCGAAGAATAATTGCAAATTCACATTGTTTAACAATTTCCTTTTGGTTATCCCGGTATAAACCTTTGGAAAGTTAAGAAATTAAATTTTTATCTAAGTAGTTTAAATTATAATTTTGACCCATCTGGTGGTCAGAGTTACATTTTTCGCACCAGGTTGTATCTTTTTGATAACAAATTCAAAGAGATTGTTTTTGAAGTGATAAGCAGTTGTCGGCATAATTGGATCGGATGGGATCGGCTAGATCGGATCGCAAAATCAATCTGATCCAATTTTTTGGGAGACTAACCGATCCGGTTCATTTTTTGGTTGGTCTACCGATACGATTCGGAAAAATTTCGAATGTGCCGACGCCTGGTTCTGAGGACTGTACTTGCAGTAAAAATGATACATTATAAACAAAAATTTTGAACTAACAAAATTATCGAAACGCGACTATTTTGTGGTTTCACCATAACGCTGTTTAAGGAGGTAAAGAGACATTAAAAAATATAATCAAACAATATTAAAGTTGCAAATTTCAAAGTTCTCCATTTTTTCTGTCCAGAGTTCATTTTTCAGAAATATCCACCAAAAATTATAGCCTAATTTAGGCGTGACGACACATTTAAAACCTAGTTTCTAAGGATCTTGAGAGATATAATGATTTCATAAGTAGCTTTTTAAAGTGATTTGAACGTTCAAAAAACCAATAATTAACCTTGTTTTAAAGCCATTCAAGAGTCATTTAGAAGAAAAATTACAAATAGGGCTGGAGCACGATTTTCTGGGGAAATATAACAAAAAGTCTGGACAGAATTTGTATAGTTCAAGTGAGCAGATAAATCATAAAATTCGAAGATATCAATCTCATAACGAACTAACATATTTGGAAAGGAATCTCACAAATGGGAATAAATATGATGTGAGTAAATTTATAATTTTGATTTGGCCTTATTGAAGAGAATAGTGTCCGCAAGAGAAAGTTCTATGAAATTTTTTTCATAGACTTATTTGGCCTAACAAATACGATCGGTCGTGGTCTGACGGAGATCATTTGTACCGTCACAGCGATAAAGAGCTCTGAGCTCTGAAATGTCAAGCAAAATGACAGGCAAATTCAAGAACGATTTTACATTTGTGACAGGATCGCAAGTGACTTTAAAAAAATATTATTTTCCCAAAGTTATTTATTTGTTATTCTCTACAAAATTTGTAAAAAATAACAAATAAATAGCTCTGGGAAAATAATATTTTTTTAGTGATCAAGCCAAGCCAAAGTCAAGCCAAGCTAAAGAATCAAGCCAGCTGTGGCCAGGCCTGGTACAAATTGTGGAATCTTTATAAATTTTCTTCGTCAAGAAAACTTATTTTGTCGGTCCTACCTCACTGTAAAATCAAAATTACAAACTATACAAACCATGAAATGTCTGCTGAAGGTTTGAATAAATAAAACCAGCATAACCGTTTCTGATATAACAGGGATTACGAGTCGTTATTAACGACGCATAATTTTTTTGTCATGAAATTTGGAATATTCACTTCATAAAAATTGTCTATACGCAATTTTCGTGTAAACAACCGAACATAAATGAGTTTGTAACCAAAACTATTGCTTGATAAACATTATATGAAAACTGTCCATAATGAGAGAAAAATTTATTAACTAAAAGTAAAATACCTTTTTTGCTAAAAAAATAATTTAGGCACTAGATGGTAAAAATAAGCAATGAAAATGAAATTTTCGGCATTTCCATGTTTTTAACTCGTAGACTCGATTTCCGGCAAGTAGTGACCATTCACCGTTTAATCGCATTTTACGACGCTTAAATATTGATGACAAGATCAGTTATAAAGTTATCGATTAACTTGAAGACAAAAATGACGTTGTGTGGTTGATTTTTTGTAATTTTATACTGTATTATAGTACTAATTTCTGCAAAAAATAATTCAAGTCACAAATAAAACCTTTCATCGTAATCAGAAAAAATGCTAAGACTTTTTTTTTCATTACACCAAGCCCGAAAATAATCACGTGACGTATATCTTTAAAATAAAGTCGGTAAAAATTAGTACGTTCGTTAGGAGTTTTGTAGTTATTCTTCCTTGCATGTACAACGCCAAAGTTCAAAAGAAACGATCAACAGTGAACCTGTCAAATAAGGAAATAAGATTTAGTTCAAGTACACACATAGTACACCCATTACGCCGAAAAAAATTTGTGGGCTAATAAACACTTCAATTTAAAGATGTTTGAACATAATGATTTTTTGCAAAAAGGTCACGTGAATGCTTATTTTTCAAGAAATAGAAAATTTATTTAATGACACATTTCGAAACCTTAATTTTTGGATTATTTTCGTACAACGTGGCACGTGGTGATTTTATTCGGACTTTGGTGTAATGCAGAAAAAGTCTAAAAAACCTTTCGAACGTTCATCAGATAAATGTTTTGACGTAATTTGAGTACCTTTTCCAAAATTACAGTAATAGGTGTATCGTATATCACTTGACCTTGCAAGAATTCATAAGAGGACTTGTACAAGTGTCCCCTCGAAGAAGAAGTTCAGACATTTGTGGAACTTTTGAATGATGTCATATAACATTATGTACTGAAAGGCCGCCGAGAGCAAAAAAAACCGTGCGAATTGTGATCATTTTTTTATTCTTTGATTAACTTTAAGTAAATATCACACTGGAGGCTAGCGTTATGAGCTGAACTATATGTAATGTTTTCGTCAATTTTATATAAATTATCAAAGGATCAGTAGCTCGCCTGCAGAGAAGGAGCAGTGATAAAGGATGGCAAACTGATCAACTGAATATCTCCGGGACGATATACAGAGATTAGTTGGTACGTGTGAAATACAATTGTCAAAAATGTCGAAAATTGAATTATTAATAGGGAATTGAATTTTTTTGAAAAAGTTCAAGAATTTTTTCTAAATGTGTGATTTATGAAATAAATACAGAAAATAACATGTCAAGATCACCTTCATGTGCGTAAAAATTTGAAAGAAGATGAATAGTTGTATTATAATTAAAATGACCATAAATTGAATATTCATAATTTGTGCTAAGTTTTCAATTTATTAAAACTAATTCATTATCAAGCTGTTTTTAACGATAAAGTAAAATACAGTGAAACTTCAGATTTATAATATTAAAATCTAGAAGAATTCAGCATTATTTGGTTTGAAGGTCAAATTTGAGTGATTTTGAAAAACTACTAAAGAAAATACAGAGAAAAAATATATACAGGGCTGTTTTAATAAAAATTTTAGGCCCAATTTTGGGGGATTTTTCGCATTTACAAAATAATTTGAAATATTTTTGAGATTCAGGGTTGATCATTGCGCTCCGGTGTCTGGCATTGATCGCAAAACATGTGATATCTTCTGAGCGTAAAACGTTGCCGTTGGTATCTAAAAGTTTTCTGAATTGATTGAGAAGTTGTTTATAAGATAGCTTGTTTTTCCAAGAGCTTGTAAAAGTAGTCTATTGTTTGGAGACGCGGGCCCTGGAAGTTTTTTCGATAATTCTTTCTAATAAACGTAAATTTTGAGAGGAGATTGAGACAGTTTTTGTAAATATGATGATAAATGCCTTTTTTTCAACAAAAAAATGTTGTTTTTTTATTTTTTAATTATTTTTGTCTTCTAGACTTGGTCGTTTGATTTCTTGCTCGAATTTTAATTTCACAGGTTACCGTTTGGCCCAATATATAAGAGTTACAGAACAGGAATATATATATATATTAGCCTGCGTTTGAAGTGAAAAAAATGTCTGTCCGACGGGTTTAATAGGTATATGAATATATTGGTGAAACTTTATGCTTCTAAAAGCAGGTATTTAATGATATTGGGTGCAAGATTTTATTAATTATTGGAAGCCGCTGTGCATAATATGATGCAACCTCCAGATTAGGAATGCATCGATAACAAAAGTATGAACGTCCTGCTTCGCAGGGAGAATTTCTTCAACAATTTAAGGCGAAAAAGTTTTTGATTTTTTTCTCCACTAACGCAAAGCTAATTGGGTAATTATTCTTGAAATATATATATGATACGCAAGTTTCTTCAAAGGTACACATAATTAAAGTATGTCTTGCATCGAACACAGGTCCTCCTCACTCGGCGTGTAAATTCGTGTAAAAATTCAGCCACTTTTATATTGAGACGGGCGAGAGAGGTAAACACCGAGCTATGCAATAAAATGCGAGAGAAAAGTTTTCGAATTTAAGTCTGAAAAGTTGATGTCGAATAAATTTCCATGTCTAAAAATTTTATTCGAGCATGCGTCTTTGTCTATATGTCTCTATATATGTCGAAATTTAAACGGTGGTTCAATATCCATATAACTTTTTTCGAGTATTTTTATTTTTTGAGTTCTTATTACATATAAGCTAATATATGTCACAATATCTGGACAGGTATGATTTCATCATTTTTTATAGAATTTGTCTATCAAGTATGTCCCTTAAACAATAAGCAAAAAATGTCACCTGAATACTTGAAGAGAGAGTGGTGATCTACCCATACTTAAGACCCACTAACGGTTGACAAAAGTTCCTAATTGAGTACAAAAAGTATGTAATTAAACAGGACTCCGTGCATAAATTTTCTGAGGTCTAGCCGTGTCTGGCACAGGTAAATAAATTGTTATTTTCGTCCTTTTCTTTAAAATAATTGAGGTTTTAGGTAATTATATTTCAAAATGCTGCGAAATAGTACGATTTACCGTTTACTGCTGTGAAAAGTTTGCAGCGTCTATCAGACAGAGTTTCGTTGTAAATTTGGATCAAACCTTTAAACAGGTCTGGTAAAAACCTATCGCACTGAGCTTTGAGGGTGTCTATGCATACTTACAACATTTCAATTGGTACTATAAGATTTTGATAAAACCTGGGCGCTTTCGCTACTAAGACAATGTAGTGAACTAGTGGGTCCATAATTGGCCTGTCGCACTTTATGATATTCAAATCATTCCAAACACCGGTGCTGAGTACTATTAGGGCTCTAATGTTATTTGTCATCGAAGCATATGTTTTTGAAATGGTCTCACGGAGCATAAAGTATTTTTCAGCTATGAGTCTAAGTTTATGTCCTAGTTAAAATCTACAGATATTCTCAAAATTTTGTCGTCGTTCCCAAAAACTTCGTTTAATGTTTTTCGCTGGGTACACTTTATTCGCTCTATAAGCAAAATGATGGCGATTTAATCTACTTACTTTAACTAACGTAATTGGGATTTTGCTTCAGAGAAATGTAATAATCTGTATGTCTCTAGTATCTGTTGTGTCAAACATTTTAAAGATCTAGTCGGTAGAGATTGTAAATTGCGCGTAACTTTCTTCTAAAATTATTATCATTCACATTTTATTTCGCGCCCATATCACTTGAAAGACGTTAAATAAGGGACTCCTTCTACGACACAAAAAGTATTATTGATACGTCGAGGCGATCCTCGCAACTGCTAGGCCTTTTTCCTAATTTAAGATGGATATAATTCTCCTGTATATATGTGAGGTTAAGTAAAACTTCAAACAGTGGAAAAACTTGAAGAACGATTATCCACAAAGATTTTTGAATTTCGTTCTCTTTTGTTATTGGAGTTCCTCTCCCGAACGATTGAATTTTACTCTTTCTACTACAACACACGTTGCAAGTTTCATAATTTACTGTTTAATTTAAATGATGAATCGTAAATGTGAGCAAAGTATTTTCAAATTTGTTTTCTAAAAATAGTAACCTCATTTGTATGTATTTGTATTTTTGTCTCTAATGCTCTTTCGTTTTTTCGATTTCTTTAGACGGAAATTTTTTCAGAAGCGAGCGAGGAACATATTTGCAATTCTTTGGTGTCTACTGTATGCCAAAGGCATTTTTCATAAAATTATCAATTCTGTCTGACTTTTAGTACGGTAGTATGCTCAGCTTCTGGTTCGTATAACGTTCATGCGTCACGTTGTCTGATTTCCTCAATTTCTTACTCATTTCACTCCGTAATAATTATATGTAGCGTAACCGTTTTCGAATCTATTAGAGCTATGTCATAGTATCAACCGCGAGTTTTTACGATAAAGTATAATACCAGTGAGCTTCAGATTCTTATAAAATATATAAAATCTGATTAGATTGTATTGTTTAAGCATAATGAGTGATTTTGAAATAACTACCTAAGAAATACAGAGAGAAAAAACTATAGAGCGAGGGCTGGTCTAAATAAAAATTAAATTAAATATAAATCCTGAATTAGTTGTTTTAGATTGTTGAAGCTTGTGTTTCTCAATTTTCCTCTAATCTGCAAAAACAATCGAAAATTATGCTTTGAATGATTCTCAGAAACCTACTCTCGAGTTTTCAAAAAAATTTTCTATATTAAAAAAAATTGTCAGATTATAAATCATTAAAACGATACATGAAACACTGATTCCAGGGTACCCGCCCGTGTGAAATTTGGGCAATGTTTGCGTGGGCGTAAGCATCAATAGTAGGCTCGAGAAAATAGGATTTATGTTTACTTATTTAAATTATGTGAAGAATGGAGCCCCAAAATCGGCCAGAAGGCTGATAAAGGGGGTAATTATAATTTCAATTTAATTTGTGAAAAATGACCCATAAACCGGCCGTAGGCTCGATAAAAGGATTTTAGTTTATTATTAAATTCAAGTTGAAAAAGAGCCCAAAACTGGCCGAAATGCATCCACTGAGCTCGCGATTCGCGAAAATTGCTTTGGAACGAAACAATTCTTTGTCATCTAAAATCTTTTATTTCTCACATCTGAAATGGAATAAACCGAAAACGTTGAAAAATATAATTTTGAATGAAAAATAATTAGGGTAAAAGGGGTGAGGTCAGTATTTTCAATTTTAGTTTTGTTGAAAAATAGGTCCGATAAAAGCGGAATATTAGTTTTATTAATTTAATGATATTGAAACATATAGCTCAAATCGCCGAGCCGATAAAGGAGGGTTTTATATTTTATATTTAAATTTTGTTGAAAAATGAGCCCCAAACATCGGCCGTAGGCCGTAATAAGAGGACTTTAAGTTTAATTCTATTTTAATATATGTTGAAAAAATGCACTACAAATCGACCGATAGGTGTCCGATAAAGGGAGGGTTAGTATATATTTCAAGTAATTGATGTTGAAAATATGACTCTCTACAATGCGCCCCGTAGCAAAAGGGGAATTTTGATGTTTATTATTAATTAATTTTGAAAATAGATAGCCCCAAATCGGAGCCGAAAGCTATATAAGGAATGATTTTCGAATTCACAGAGGGAGTTTTATCGATTTCCATCTTTTTACCCAGACACGGCTAAGACAGGCAAAAGCTTAAGGCAAAGTATACATTTGGGCTGTCCTCCCGCTGGGTAAAAAAGGAGAGGGAAGACGAAAAACACTCAAGCTGTAATGTTGTGTTGAAAAAAATGATGCCTCAAATGGCCGTAGTCAGATAAAAGGGGATTTATGTTAATACATTTATTAGTTGAAAATTAGCCTCAAATTCTAGGCCGAGGCGATAAAGGGGTTAGTATATTTTCAACCCAAATATTCATGAAAAGTCGACCCTACCCCGAATATTTCTGGTGGTTCTTTTAAGTTTAATACGATGAACTCGTCTGTAATTGGAGCCTTGACCTTGAAAGAGAATAAAATATGTCCACACAACTTTAAGAGTCAGGTATTAACGTAAAGATTGTGTGGAAAACATATAATTATATTTAGACAGAGCGATAGCAAATCATTTGCAATTTGATATTAGGTAGTTTCAAATATAAATAAAGGTTTAATTTCATCTTATTATTGCACTTTTGTGCGTAACTAGAGCTAATTTTCGCAATTTTTTGTTTTCTTATCCTCATTAAATGCCTTTTAATTCTTTTAAATTTTTGTTTTGTTTTATCAATTGTATACAGAAAATTGTAGAAAATATAGTGGAAAATATAGTAGAAAATATAGTAGAAAATTGGCTGAATATTATTTTAAGCTATTGAAAAATGTATGTTGATAATGAAACTTTGCTTTGTCATTTATAGTGGTACTTGTTGCCGGCTCGAAGTCTGGGTAACAGACATGCTGCTTCTACTACGCGTTTAAGACAAAAAATCACAAACTTAATGATTCTCAATTACGATTCATAATATATTTTTGAATTGTTAAAAATAGTATTCCAGACGAATCATTTTTTTGAAAATACTAAAAATTCAGAATGCCTCATCATAACTGTGGCGTCAGCATTTGATATTCAGATTCTAGTATTGACCAATCAAATCTCACGATTCCTAAAAAAAGTTGATGAAACATTTCTCTCAAATTCCTACATAAATTCGATTCAGCTCTATTTTCCCCTTTACTTATGTTGTTAAAAAACCAGTACTTTCTTATCAATAACCTTTCCTTCTTATCGCACTTTTTTTACCATGCTAGGTCACGGACGAGGTCACTATTGCTCGTTGGAATTGCATCTCTCCTCTAAACAAAACGAGGGTGAGATCGATACTAACAACATAGCACCAGTACTTTGTCCGTGTGTTCTTACGTAGCGAAGTATATCACATAAACCCAGCTAGTAATCGATAAACTAGGATGGAAATACAGTGAGATGCCTTAAAACAGTTTGTGAAAGTTACAAAAAACCTGAGTCAAACGGTTTCATGCAAAGTAGCTACATAAGTTCACACACATAAATTGTTAAAACAAAGCCTGCCCAACACCATGGAATTATACGGGTTGTTTAAAAGCGGGATTTCAAACCTCAATTTATGTTACCTTATTTTTTCTGTTTTTTGTTCAAAAATCTTTAAAATAAAGTTTTACATTTATCGAAAAAAAAGTGTGAAAATTTGTTGTCAATAATTGGTGGATCCGATCAACCGATTTAATCGACGAAATAATTGTTACGTTATTTAAGTTCAGCCTATTTTGTAGAAAAAATGTGTTGTCAACTCATTTTGAGAATCGTGTGATTTGATTGGTCAATACTAAAATATTAATAATAACGTGATAATTATTTTTGACTTCAAAATATTCAAATAATGAAACCGATCAAAATGGATTGAATCTAAATGAACTCGTGAAAACTTGTCGCGTGCTCAAGATTCTCAAAATAAAATCCTCATTTTTTGGTAATTATCAAAAATAACAACAAATATGAAGCAATTTGAAAATATATTCAAAATTAGCATTAAAAATTAAATTCTAAAATTAAATGCCATCTCCCCTTAAAAACGTGTTTGCATAATAATTTTAACAACTGTATATTTTAAGCTTTGATGTGAAAACATTTTGGAAATATAATGAGAACACTTTAAGTTCAAGTGTTTTCGAAAGCTTTCTGTAATAAGCCTTACAATTATCAGTTATTAGGCTTTACTTTTAATTAAAAAAAAGAGGGCCCTCATCTGAAACTTATTATCGATAATTTAAAGTGGAAAATAAGATTCAGTGCAAATCTCTTTGTCAAGTAAGGTTTTGATAAATATTTAACAGGGGAGAACTTTAGAATAAACCTTTTGGCGATATCGGAATTTTCGGCAATATGGCGATAGACATAAATTATTTCGTTCAAAAATGAAAAAAACCGCGTGGACGTTTGAAATGACGTTTTTGAAATTGTTTTTAATTTAATAATGAGTTTAACAATAGGTTCAAATGATGTGAAATATCAAAATGTGAGGAGTTACGTACTCCACCAAACGCAAATAAATTGTAAATCGAAAAAGTAGATTTGAGAAATTTTGACTTTTTAACTTCGTAGACTCGATTTAGCCAACTATTGCCAGCACCATTAAATCGCATTTTACATGCTTAAACATCTAATGACAAGATCAAGTTAAAAGTGTATCGATAAACTTGTGTAAATCAAAATGAGTTGGCGTTTTTTTTTTTGAAATTTACGTATAGCAGTACTTATTTTTGCAAAATTTTAAATCACAAAAGAAACCTTCATTGTGATCAGACCAAAAATTCTAAGACTTTTTTCCCATTACACCATAGCCCCAAAATGATCACGTGACCGTATATTAACGGAATAAGGTGTAAAAGTTTTAGTACTGTTTTTCCAAAAATTGCTTAAATCATTTTGAAAAATGAATGGTTCCTTAAAGTTTTTAAGACTTTTTTCCCATAATCAAAGTCCAAAAGCGATCACGTGACCTTCAACATAAGAAAATAAGGTTTTTTGGGTGGAAAGTAACAAAATATGATCCAAATTTAACGTCCGAAAAAATTTTGTGGGCTAATAAACCACTTAATTTAACAGAGTTTGAACATAATAATTTCTCTGCAAACAAGTCACGGTGATCTTATTTTTCAAGAAATAAGAATTTATTTATGAATCTTTCAAACCTTAATTTTTGGATTATTTTACTCATCGTGGATTGTGATTCAATTTTCGGACCATTGGTAATGAGAAAAAGTCTTAAAAAACGTTTGAACGTCTCAGTCCGAATCAAATGTTTTGACGTAATTTGAGTACCTTTGTCCAAATCTGTATATGAAAATCATTTTTTTTCAAAAGTACTCAAAGCATGCTGAAGACCCTAAACGAATCCGACCGAATGCTAAAACTTCAATGCCATTCAGTTGCGCCTCCTTTAGAATCGAGCATTTCAAAGCTCATAGCCTTTCGACATGCTGATAACAAAGAATGCTTAAGGCGAGAGAGAAGGTGAGAAAAATGACATATTACCATTGGTTTTTTTTTCCATTTCAAGATTCTGTTGTATTATTGTGAAAATTGGCGCTCCGTTCAGAAAGAGCCACTCTAGAAGCTAAACTTCAAAAATTTAATTAGCTTAGAATGCAAAAAAGAGTTGCGAGTAGGCGTAGGCGGGACTACGTTCTGGGTCTTGACCCATAATATGGTGCAAAAAATTCAGAGTCAATTACCAAGAGAATTTGATGAAAACAGATAATTAATCTTGTAATGGAACTAGAGAAAACCCTTTGAAGTAACTTGAACAATCAGTTCAAATATATAAACTTTGAAGTCGTATGATTATTGCACCTGTTTCGCCCTTCACTGGGGTACATTTCGCGGAATAGTTTTTTTTCTCATGCCCCCATCTAAATGCCCTTTTTGTCATCGGCGAATTTTTTTTTATTTTAATTTATTGGCAAATTGCTGAATATTATTGAACTATGAAAATGTATGTTGATCAAGAACTTTGCTCATATGCGATAAAATTGTGGCAACAGTTGGCTAAATCTGATCTGGGTACAGATTCATTCCATAGTCTACGAGTATAGACGTCAATTGACGTCATTCATTGACGCACTATTATTAGGTTTTATTAAAAATTTAAACTTCACCGCTTTTTCGGCGATTGACACACCATAAAATAGCTAAAAATCTCTGAAAGGTAAAGGTTTTCGGCCGAATGCAATTGGTCGTTATTGGACCGGTGATAATGGGCCTCTCCTGTATGTTGTATAAAAATCTGATACAAAAATCATCTGATAATGGCATTTTTAGACTACGAATTATCGAATTTGTCATAAAAATTAAAATATGTTTTTTGAAAAAATGCCTGGTATTTCATATCATAATTAAAACGTACTTTGAGGAACTTCGGCACATATTTGTGGTTCACAAAAAACTGATGTCCACCCGCTTAAATGCGGTTGCAAATTTATTCAAAATACAAAACGTAAATTTATCAAAAAAATAAGAAGAAATTATAAGCTTGGAGAAAACTAATTTTGATGAGCCTTCTGTGCGGCTTTGACTGATAAATGTAGTTTTTTGAGCGAAAATTACAGTTCAAAATCATTAAAAAACCACTACCGTGGGCCATAATGATTGTACGGCCAAAACCCAAAATTATCAAACATTATGGCCAAAGTAAAATGAACTTTTTGACGGAAGACGAATAAATTATACAGTAGATGGTGATTACAAGCAGATGAAGCTTTTCGGACGTTGTCTTCAAGGACCGAAAATTCTTGGCACAGAAAACTCATTTTTTTTCATTTCACCGAAATCAAATTAAAAAACATTTTTTGTCTGTGTAGGAGCTTCTGCATTATAATCTTAGTGATAATGGAAAATATATGGAAATCTGATTTCATCCCTTAATTTATATCAAATAAGAAAACCAGTTCGTTACGTGTAAATTTCACGACAGAATCAAATCACGCCCTGAAATAATTATTCTGAGAAGTCGAGCGCTAAAATTCAACGATCACGCTATAAAACCTTGTCACAATAATTCAAATACGTAAATTTGAGAAATTCAATCTTCAAAATGACGTCATTCATGACGCACCGAACATATTTTCTTATAAAAACATTAAACACGATATTGGCCCATTCGGCGAGAAGGACACTCGAAGTATTTTAGCTTAAAATCGTGAAATTGCGTTGGTTATTTTTGGCGATACAACGCAAATTCGGCGATATGGGGCCTCTATCTGTACATAGAATATTCTTTCACCGGAATTCGTAAATTTAAGGGGACTTAACCCCCACCTGCACGAGCGTGTTTCAAATCACAGAGACCAAAAATCATTTCGGCCAGCGGAATATATGTACAGACCCCCGAAAGTTCCCCTTAAGTTCCCCTTCTAGTTTCTAGAATTATTTGGATGCAATTTTTGTTTTATGCGGTTAAAACAGCACTGGAACCATATAATAATTTACAAATATACTTGAAAGGGTAACTTTTGCACGGAAATACTTTGGCGTTATTAATTTTCGCACCCGGCACCACATGGTCGTGAAAAGAGAAATTTTTTCTGTCTCGTGACTGGGACCAAATATGAGTCTTATAGCCTATATAAGTTATAGGGGTAGTTTTTCAAACGAAAATGTTTTGCATCATCAATTTTGACACCCGGCACCACCTTGTGATGAAAATAGCCTTCAAAACACCTCTTGCGTAAAATTTTTCATTTGAAATCGCTTTAATTGAAAGGTTTAGACACCATAAATATTTATGTGAAAATCGAAAAAGTTATTTTTGAGGTCAGCAACCTAAGCTGATACTATGTGTGTGATCTGAAACACACTCGTGCAGGTGAGGGGGTAGAACATCTCGTGCAAGTGAGGGTTAAGGGGATTTTAGGGTCAGATTTTTTTGTACTTCGCAATGAAGAATCCCTATGCGCAAAAAATCTATCAATTTGAATCGCAAAAAAATTTTCGATCACTTTGACTGACATAATTTATGTTACATAAACTAGCCAGTGCAAAAATAAAAAAATAAAAAGTAAAAAAAACATTTAGGAAACTTTAAAAAAAGCACTAAAATGAGGAGATATAATCAAAAATGAGGAAATGGGATTACACTCTTAGGGTGAATTCCGGTGCTGAAAGAACGGCCTTAATAGTAACCTTAATAGAACGGCCTTAAATAGTAATGAAAATATCAGCCATCAAGTGGTCAGAATATAGGTTTCAAAATGTAACTTTTAATATTTAGTTTCAAAAACTGTGCTCGAGCAGTAAAAATGTCACATTTAAAAAAAATGAAAAAAACATATACGAAGAGGAGTTTTGGCACACTTTTATTTTAACGTAATAACAATGCTTATAGAATTTTTGATAAAACTCCAAAAATAGACTTTAACGTTAAAATATCAATTTTTTATGAGTCGCAATAGATTTATCAGACCCGATTTACTCCGAAATAATATTTTGTTTGTTTTATTTATCAAACACAGACACTTCATTTGTGCATGCAAACTGACAAGTAGGACCCCCCTAATTTTTCTGTGAAACCCTGCAGTCAACTTTAGAAGGCTGATAAAATTGTCAAAAAAAAATCTAGCAATCTGAGTCATATCGTCTGCTTTGTATCGTTAACCCCTTATAATGTTAATTCAGAACGAATATATAGCTGATGAACCATTCAACAAACGGAAAGTTAGGTATCAAGAAAGAGTTACAAAGGCTGTTTATGTTAAGGATTCAAACACTGCGGTTAAAGCAAATCTGACATTTATTCCAAATATGTTACAAATTAGAGTGTATGTTGATACGTACCTTATCATAATAAAAGTTGGTTTACGTACAAAACGGTTCACTTAATGTCAGATTAAAGCTTAAATAAAGGATCATACAGTATTTACTTAATTTTCTTGCGCAATGGCAACTTGCTGTGAATACTGGCGACGTTGTGAAAATAAAATATGCCTGGCTACTACAGTACCATTTTAGTGACGTAAATTTCATTCACAGCAAATTTTCATTTCGCAAGTAAATAAATTACAGTCTGAGTTGTCTCGTTAACGGTAATTTTTCTGTTCCGTAGAAATATCTGTCACTCATCGGTTAATTTCGAAAATGATGGACATTGATTGGTTTAATTTTTCTGAACAAAAAATCGCCGTTAACGAGAAAACCAGGTTTTACATACTGTATGTATTCATAATTCGGTCGCTTTTATGATTTTCATCGACTTTTTAACCATCCGAGTTACTTTGGAAAAAATGTTCAGCTATTTTTGTCGACCAAAACAAGTAGATTTAATGGCATAGGAAAAAATACTTGGTTGGAAATATGGGAAATCATGCTCACCAATAAAACAATTATTGTTCAACAATACTCATTTGCAAATGAAAATTATTCAACGTATAACAAAAATTATTGACCATACCATTTTTTCCTTGATTGATGATTTTTAAAAAATTTACAGAAAACATATCGCGTTTCACAAGAATGAGTCATTTTACTTTTGTACTTTTTGTATATTTTTTTAAATTTTCTTGAAGAATTCATTAAAATCAGATCAGTTAACTCAAGCCAAAGCAATTAAATTGCGCTTAGAGCAAACAGCTCAGAAACGAGTATTTTCTATTGACGGCATCATATATTATGGTCAAACATCAATAATGATGAACATTGTGTTCAATTTGCTTTATGTATTATTCATCATCAACATTATTGCATTTGTACTTGTCTTTCTGAAGTTGTTAATTACGAAATATGTTATCTCATGATATGCGTTCATTATCAGGTCTGATCACTATTTTTGGTTATTTTGGTTCAAATGGTGTTTAATTTAAGATAGAAACTGCAAAATTTTATTTGCCTGACAAAACAAATTTATATTTTTATTGTAAAGAATAAAAATAAATAACTTTGAAAAAATATCTTTTTTTGAAGTCACTTGCAACCCTGTCAGAATTTATAAATTGTTTTAAATTGCCTATCATGACTCTCATTCAACTTGAATTATTTTGATTGTATTGTCGAAAAATCAAAAATGTCAAGGTTAATGATAGGCTATTATCGACAATACATTTAAAAAAAATCAAGCTTAATGAAAGTCAATTTCAATAACGTTTTTTGCAAAAAAATTTTATTTCCAAAGTTACTTATTTTTTATTCTAAACAATAAATATTATAAATGTCTTTTGTCAGGCAAAATTTTTTTTCGTTTCTACCTTAGTTTAATTAAGTGTTAAAAAAAACTAAATTTGAGCAATCAATTTGTTAGAAAAAATGTATTCTTCCTTAAAAATTTTGTCTTAAAATTTTCAATTAAAGATTTAAAGATTGTTACGTTTTAATACTTTTAAAATTTAAATTATCGAAATTTCACAATATTTAATTTGAAAGAAAAAACCCTTGGTACACGTTGACGCTTAGAAGCAGAAACTGCGTAAACTTGATTATGTAGTCAAAAAAAAATCCAAAGTATTTTCGTCCAAAATTTTTCCGAACTTTTGAGAGTAACTTTTAAAAAATCAGTTTTCACCTCGGGCATCCTTTATCTCTTTATCACACTTTGCTTAGAATGCGTAGCCAGATAGAAGAATCAATAGAAGAATTACAAAAAAATAGACGTGGCTACGCATTCTAAGCAAAGTGTGATAAAGGGATATTTAGAACTTTAGCATATTTAATATATTTTCAAATCTTTATTTTAGTTAATAAATAAAAAAATTCTCGCAGTGTTTGAATTCTATCAAAGTTTCAAAATACAAAAAAATGAATGGCACCGACTTCACCGCCATTCCACGAGCTCAAGTTCCGAAACGTTCAAAGTCAACTTTTCAGCTGTACTCGAAATTTTGAATGACTAAAAATTTGCATTCTTGAGCAAACCACTCTTCTTGCGAGCATTTTTTATCAAACAACAACTTTAAACTACCTGAAATTATATTCTGCGAAGTTTACGATATGAACAATCTCAAAATTCAAAAATAAATACAACAAAAGGAAGCACTTCAGATTTGTTTTGTGTAACGTGCAGCACGTTACGTGCAGTTTATGTTCGATGATAGATGAGATTTTTTAGAAAAATATCATTGATCATAAAAAAGGGGAAAAATCGATCAACTTTTCATCAAATAAACGAATATTAATTAAACAAATTAAATAAGGACACAAAGGCATTATTTGGTTGGCGAAAACTATCAACGTAAGAAACATTTTATTTCAGACGAATGCATGTTTTTGACAGCCATTTTGACTGTCTGCATTAAAACATAAACTTCACAGTACAATTTGTACTGTATAACTGGCTATTTGGATTTGTGTAAATAGTTGGATTTTTTAAAAATGACTTCAAAAGATATTAAAAATAGATGCGGTTGATACAGTTGTTAATAAGTTACAGCAAAAAGAAACAAAAATAGTGAATTTTACTATTTTTATAAGTTTTACTTTTTCACACATTTTACTATTTTCACCAATTTTATATTTTTTTACAAATTTAATTCTTTTTACAAATTTTACTATTTTCACAAATTTTACTATTTTTACAAATTAAATTTTTTTTTACAAATTCAACGTTTTTACAAATTTCACTTTTTCNAAATATTACAATTTTTTAAAATTTACTATTCGGAGCGCAAGTGTACATGAGTTTGTTATCTTGTTGGATTTAATCCGAGAAAAGGTTATAATTCATAAAGTATAAATCTCAAATCCGCTATAAAAATACAACAAAATAGCAATTATCTGAACAGTCATAATTATGTGAACATAGCACACCTTCTATTTCGCAACAGAAATACATATCATAGCCTTGCCGAGAAAAGTTAAGGGTTGATCAAATACATAAAATATTCTACGATAAGCATTAGGTCTTGACTAGATGAGACGATTCTATCCAGGTATTCCACGACCCATAAACGTCATCTTTTTGGACATGTCGGCTTTAATATTTTGGTGAGATGATGTGTCAGGAAATTTTCTCAGGTTATTAAAATAAGTGTTCCCAATTCCGATTTCAACTCGAAAATTATAAATTAATAAAAATTTATATAAATTATATACAAATTATGTAAAATAAATCAGTATAAATTTGAATAAATTAATATAAATCGCTGAATAATGGCTGAAAATGGCCTGAAAAATTTTGATCTCTAGATTATTGATTTATGTTATTTTTAGAAACAACAAATTGTTCTGAACAATCTAAAAACCAAAGAAATTGAGTCGAAAAATGCATGATCACTTAAAAATACAGATAAGTTATCGGAAAATGGGTATTGTATACCGCGTGAGTTTCAAGTAGGTATGACACAAAAATGGTATGAAGACATTTTAGGTGACATAAAAACGACGTTGTTTACATACTACTAGTATCATACTAGTAGTATGATACTAGTAGTTAAATTTATAATCAAATAAAAAAGCCATAGTTTAGATAGTGTAGCCGAAGTTTTCAACAAATTTAAATCTAAAATGTTCAATATTTTGGCTTCACTATAGGTAGGGTTTTCAGTGAAAACCCTACCTATAGGCTATAGTGAAACTTTCCACCATTAATATCAACTTATAGAAATAATGGGTGGATTGTTCCGAAACTTCTTGGGAGTTAATAATATATGAAAAAAAAAATTATGAAAAAAAATTTTGTTTGCCAAATTGGTAGTTTTTGGGTCAACGCCACTTATTAATAATATAAGCACAATTTTTGTGAAAATTATGATTTTTGGCTCCCAAACCTCGATTTTTCAAGAAAAAAAACGTAAAAGTAAGAAAAAGGGATGCCCGTTTGATCGGACAAAAAATAATTTATTATAAAATTAACCGCCTTGTTAAACATAGATATGTACAGTTTTTTGGTACATATATCTCAAATAGATGGTGTCACACGGTGGTCCACTTTAGTTCTCAATTTTTGTCTGTAAATTCTGACTTGAATTACTACAAAAATTTTAATTTTTGGCTAATTACAAATTATTAATTTGTAATGTATGTTTTTAAGATTTGAGTTGAAAGTAAACAATTCTAGATTGGCCAGGTGGCAATAAATTATTACTTTGTTAAAGAATTGTTTACTTCTGACTCACCCAGAATTTTTAGATTTTCCATTCTTGTTTCAACAAGAAGAACAGCCAAACTAATTATTTTAATAATTTTCACCTACCATTCGATTTGTCACAGCAAGACGAACATTTTGGTATGGGTGGCTCAATTCATACATCAACGGAAAGTGTTGAAAAATAGGCCAATCAGAAGCCTGGAAATGAAAAATTTAAAATAGACTTAAATCGATTTTTTTGGATTAAAAAGTCACAGCCAAAATTTCAGCCAATTTGGAGAAAGTTAAAGGGCCATTTACGATTCTGACTAAAGTGGACCACCGTGTGTCATATTATATTACACATATATCTAGCGTTTCCACCATTCGATTTCGGGGCAAAACCGACCACGTAGGTTGAACTTTTCAGATTAATCAGTTTGTGCCAAATTTTATTGCGCGTTTTGTCAAATTTTATTGCGCGTATTTTCATAATTTTTTTTTCCATTTAGCAATATATTATTCACCCCCAAGAAGTTTCGGAACAATCCACCCATTATTTCTATAATTCGAAATTAATGGTGGAAACGCTATATATATCCCTTTAACACCTTTTGCTTAATCTGAGAGATGTGGGCTAAAAAGCGGCCTCATGAGTGGCTAGGTGGGTTCTTAGGAGTGTTAGGATTGGCTCCCTCAACCCACATCTCTCAGATTAAGCAAAAGGTGTTAAAGGGATATGGATTATTATGCCCGGGTCACTTTAAAAACTTATTCCCTATTCTTTTAACAGGCAAATAAGTTTTTAAAGTGACCCGGGCATAATAATGGATATATCATTACATCATTATATTACACATTTTTGCCGAAAATCGATTGGTGGAAACCCTAACTATAGGCTTATTGAAAACACCAGAATATTTCGAAATCTGTCATATTTCGTCAAAAGGTCCTTACGTACTTTAATATTTGGCATGATGCAGCAAAATTAGTTTAATACCCCGCAAATTTTAAATAGCTATGTTCATGCGGGAATTTATCTTAGTTTTAGAATGATTATAGGAACTAAATAGGAGAATCGTGTTTTTTTATGGCAAAACATGCTCCAAAATGAACCAGATGAATTGGTAGTTGATGGAAGTTAACCAAAACAAAACCAATAGGTTGGAACCACGTCATAATCGAGGTTAATTTTAACAATGTATTTCGTTTTGCTTTTTTCATCAATTAAATATGTTATTGCATATATTATGTCTGTGTGACAAATTGGAATAAATTCAAATAAAACAATACATATAATATAAATAAAACCATACGTATAATATGAATATAATTATTGAATATGAATTGAAATAAATTGTAAAATTTTTTATAAATTATTATAATTTGATATAAATTATTATAATTTGATATAAATTATAATATTCAGACAATTTCTATACAATGAATAACAAAATAAAATTTTAAAAGATTTTAAAGGCATTTAGTGAAGATAAGACAACAAAAGTTGGGGAAAGTTGCTAAAAAGTGGCGAAAAAGTGCAAAATAAGATGAAGATTAAACTTTAATTTATATTTGCAATTTACCCATATAAAACTTCAAATGATTTTCTAGCAGTGTGTCTAAAAATAATTATATGTTTTCTGCAAAATTCTCTTGTGAAAAGACTCCTAAAATTATTGTTTAATATATTTATTGTGTACAGAATGCGGAGACATACTCACGCCTACGACTTATGCGACCCCCCCCTTTCCGATTCAATGTTATTAATTTTCGGAAGTTTTGACTTCGTAAAAATGCCTAGGTCTAACCGGAGGCCAATTTTCACAATTAATACAACAGAAATCTTGAAATTAAAAATCAATCGGTATTATTGATTAATCAAAAACATTGTACCGATAAAGGGTAATTTAGAAAAGTTCTCAATTACAAAAATAACATTGGGATGCACTTTCAGACGCTTTGAAGACTTCTTCTCATTACACTAATGTCCGAAATAAATCAGGTGACGAAATAATTCAAAAATAAGGTTGAAATAGTCATAAATAAATCCGTTATTCTCAAAAATAAGATCACGTGACGTGTTTGGAAAATATTATTATGCTCAAAACTCTTAACATAGGTGTTTATTGCCCAAAAAACATTTTCGGTGTAATTTGATCACTTTTGTTTACTTTCAACCAAACCTATTTTCTCATTTGAAGGTCCCGTGATCGCTTTTGGACTTTGGGTAATGGGAAAAAGGTCCTTAAAACTTCTAAGGAACCACTTCACTTCTTTCAAAAATTGATTTTAAGCAATTTTTGGAAAAAACGTTACTACTTTTACCAACCTTATTCCTAAAATATACGGTCCGGTGATCATTTTGGGGCTATAGTGTAGGAACAAAGTCTTAGAATTTTTTTCGGATCACGATGAAAGGTTTAATTTTGTGATTTAAAAAATTTTGGCAAAAAATAAGTACTGTAATACAGTAAAATTTTCAAAAAAAAAACCCACAAACTCATTTATGTTTTCAAAGTTTTATCCATAACTGTTATAATTGATCTTGTCATTAACTCGATTAGCGTCGAAAATGCGATTAAATGGTGTGTGGCAAATAGTTGGCTAAACGAGTCGTACGACGTTAAGCAACGTTTCCGATAAATGTTATTGTCAAGACTCATGATAATTATTTGTAAATTCAGAAAAGTTACAGTGCGGAATCTAGAGTTTGATTTTTTGCGCAAAAAATAATAAATGGTTGGCATTTTAGCGCTAATTTTCGGGATTAAATATTTATTAAAAATAAAAAATTAATTTTTTCTAAATCATCAGTAAAAAATATGCCAAGTGTTTTCGCCAAAACATAACGCGTATTTTAGGAATTAAACCTAAGCTAAATTTATATACTTTTTTTCGATATTTTTTGTATATGAAAATTTTCCACATTTTAAGCCTGAAAATTTTCAAAAATGTTTTTCGTCGAATTTCGTGCAAAAACAGTTTTAATGCTCCTTTTACTTTTTTCCCATATATGTCTCAAGCGCTCTTGGAATTTTGTCGTTGTTTTTAGGTGGTAAATTTATAAGCCACCAAAGTGCTCAGTGTGTCCAGAATAAAGGCTTCACTATTAATTTCGGAGGTTTCTGCCTTCTGGCGCCGCTGGAAAACGCGAAATAAAAAAAAGACTAAGAGCGGACTTCTACAGCCTTAGAAAAAGAAAAGCAACCCGGAATATTTTTGTCACTCCTTGGTGGTCTGGACTTATCTTCATCTGTGAGGCGGCCCGTTTGAATACACGTTTATATCATAGACAAAAATCGGCGTGAAAACCCTACGCAACTTTTGAATAAATTGATATTAATTCAATTTCACATTAATATTGATTTATATTAATTTAG
>SCLH01001740.1:0-28573 GCA_004367855.1 Oikopleura vanhoeffeni
AAAAGAAGTATGAGAAAGATCTTAAGGGGGTAACCGAGCGGAGGCTAATCTCGAAACCAAAATGATAAGAACTAATTTAGTTGCATTTTTGCATTTATTCGTGCTGTTTGCTTCAAAAAAATATAAAAAAAAATAAATTTCGATGTCAAAAATTTTTTCAAAATTCTATATTTTCAAAGTTTTATTTTCCTTACCGCACGGTATCTCTTGAAGTAAATAACTCTTTGCCTCTCATTTTTGTTGGCATTAGATCACTGGTGATTAGAGCTTGGAACGGACAATAAAAAATTTCTACAATTTCGAAAAAAAAAAAATTTTCCAAATATTTTTCCTTAGATCCAGAAATTTGGGGTAACCGACGGAGGCTTGTTCTCGGAGACTCAAATGATAGAAGGCTGATTTTAGCTGCATTCTTATTTTTTTGGTTAACGGTTTGCTATAAAAACCTAAAAAAAGATAAATTTCGATAAAAAAAAATTTGTCCGAAGTATTTTTTTCAGGTAAATTAACTTTTCTCGTGATCTAGACATTGGATGCTGACTATTTTTACAAACTGAATTTTTATTGTGCAATTTTAACTGACAAAAAATGTATTAAAAAATTATGAATTTTTAAACTCCAAAAAGTTTTCGGAATTTTTTCTTCTAAACTCTATTTTTGACGAATTTGAGGGTAATAAAAGCTTTGAGTGCCTCAAAAAAGCTAATGAGGAATAAAAAATTAAAAAACAACTTTGTACCATCCTCGCTTTGCACCACTTTTAAAGACGTGCTTTTCTAAAAAAAATGCGGATATTGGCTCGCATCTAAATGATTTGGTACCAGCGAACATGTGCAAAAACACCGCCATATACTTGAAATTTCTCTAAATAACAAGAAATTTGAAAAAGGCTTTGGTACGGCTGTTAACTCACATTAAGTTTATAACTGAAAAAAAAAGAAAATTTTGATATCCAGGAGCTACAATGAGTTAAAGTAAAATGGCTTTTAAAAATAGAATGATCCACATTTTTAAAGGTAAAACATAGTGAAAAAAAAATACCAATAACCATTTAAACATTTCTGCTCGGTAGATAAAAGTGTAACCAAAAAAATGGAAAAAATCAAACTTTTTGGACCGGTAAGCGGCCGGTCCGGTCAGACAAAAAACTTTGTGACATGACCATTTTTTTTAAAAATTTTCAAACACATAATCTTCTAGAACCGAAAGTTTGAACTCAAACGAAAATTGCGGTTAGCTGCAAGGACTAAACGTTTGAAAATCAGTAAAAACCCGTCGGTTACCCCCTAAGGGAGTGGGTGGTCGCAAATTTGAGCGCTCTCCAAGGTCATTTTTCCCCGTCAACTGGCGACAGGTGATTTTCCAAACACATTTTGTAACCTAACGAACCAACCTTCGCGTAATTTTTCAATTACCAGTAATCTAATACAATCCCCTACGCCGACAGCTATCGCTTTTCAAAAAGCCTCCTAAAGACCACGCATGTTGCGCTACTCCTTCAATTTTCTCTATTTTTATTATTTTTTTGGCTGTCCAGGCTCGCGAGATAAGCCTTACAGATTAATGCAAAAGCCCTTTTTGTTTTAAGATTCTTGATGTCAGCGGACAAAAAACGCGAAACACAACAAAAATTATAATTCTTGACCAGCTGCAGCTTTGGGGGCTCAGCGCAAAGCTATCTCCCACCAGTGTTTGGATGATAGAGTTTTGACTCTACTGCATTGTGAAAGCACAAGACTTGGTTCAACATAAACTAGAGAGTTTTTTTCGAAATTTTGCTTCGGCCGTTTCTTTGTGGGGCCTCTGTCAATTTTCAAGGTTTTTTGCAAAATTGTTTGAATATGGTCAGTTTGCGAGGTCTCAGGCCAAAAGCATCTCCTCCACAGCTTTGAGAGATACCCGTTTCGACCTCTACCTGCCATCGAAAGCACACAAGATTGTTTGACAAACACCTAAGAGTTTTTTTCGCAATTTTCTGCTTTGGGTCTCTTGGGCGCCATGGCAACTTTTCATTTGACTAATGCAATTAGACGCAAAAAATCCAAAAATTTTTTTCCGGGTCAAATACAACACACTTTTTAAGAACTTTTGGGATTTTACTCGTGCTAAATCATGGCCTTTTTCAACTGGTCTAGTCAAAGCAACAATAACCTTGATCTTAACATAATACATTTTGTTTCCGTTTTTTTGCTGTTTTGGGCGCCGAATGCAAAATTTTTAAAACAAACAATACATTTTCATTATATTGTTAGACCTTCTTCGGAGGCCATCACGCAAAAAACTAATAAAAAAATGATGAAATTGCAGAAGTTAGGTACCACACTTGCGTGTTTTTTTCAGACGCTTTTTAAAAAAGCCGTAAGTGTTCGGCGGTGGTGGCGATTGTATCAGATACTGTTCATTCAAAATTAAACCTGGCGCAAGGCTTGTTCTGTTCTAGTCACAAATGTTTTTGGAAATATCACCTTTGCTATTTTGGCGGAAATGGCCTCGGAAGAGGCTCATTGCGACCCACTCCCTTAAGGGGTGGTCGTCGCTTTTAAGGCATAAAATGGGGTTTTCAATGACCAATGTAGCAAAGTACAAATCGTCGGACCAACTTACCTTTTCGAATATATTTGAACAAAAATCTTGCATCTATAAAAATAAATCAAAAGTGACGGATGGCTCGTCCAATCAAACGTGCTTACAATAAATCGGAAATTATTTTTCAAAATGTTCTCCTCCCTGAGTTTTGAAGGTACAACCAATGATTATGACTCAAATTAACCGGACAGAACGTGAGCAATACCCAGTTGAGTTTTTTTGAAAATTCTTGAATTGCTCTCAGTATCACATAAAACTTATTTTGACCCTTGTTTAGGGATCTCAATCAAATGTATCTCCTCCTGGATTTAAAGTCACACATTCGAAACCTAAGATAATGTGCGCTGAAGAGTCCGTGCAAAACACCAAGTTGAGTTTTTGTCTAAATTTCTGACTCGTTTTTCTGTACATCGTGTTTTAAATTTCAAAAATCAAGAAATTTACAACTTTTTTCATACGAAATATTTTGAAACTCATCAAAAAGTGCTTTCCTAGCCATGTATCAAAATAAAACGAGTACCAATGCTTGTAATTTCCATATTTTATAAAAAAAGGCATAAAAATACAAAATGGGAAAATTGTTTCTAAGCCTCATTTTTGGCGACGACCACCCCCTTAAGCTCTATTTTGCAGTCGAACTTTGATATAAAGTGAATTATTTTTTTTGGAATATGCTTTGTAGTGCAGTTAAATTCATTTGTTATTTCTAAAAAAATGTTAGCTGACAATTTTTGAAGCTTACCTGATGAAGTATGGTTTCAAAAACTTTTTAGGAAAAATTCCACGTAACTATTTTACCTCAGAACTGACGGTACCTTTGGTGTATTATTTTTTTGAAAAGCGAATAAAAAACATTTTCTGAGATAATTTACCAGCGACGGTATTACCAATTTTTTTAAAAAAGAAACCTAAAAAACGGTGAGCATTAAATATCCGCACCTCACATTGTACTTTTTTGAGGGCAAATGATATTTCATAAAATTCTTATTAAATTTCATCTAGCATTATAAATTCATATAAAAACAGTGTTATTAAAACACCTTAAAAAACACCGTGGTTCATTTATCATATTGAGATACCATATTTGAGATATAAACGGTGTATTTTAAATCGAGCATGCGTTCGTCATAAAAATTTAAAATTAGAAGAAATATAAAAAATTGAAAATTTCTATAAAAATAATACTAAAATTACGAGAAAAGTACTAGTCTGTGGCGGAAACTAAAAAAAGTGAATTTTCACAATTTATTTCTAAAAGAAATCTTATAAATATGAAAATTGTGAAATTTAGCATCTGACCTCAGCCCAAGCTCTTTTGTGCCTCCTTCAACCATAAACTCCAACTATGATCGACTTGGTGAGCAACGATCTTTTGACCAGGTGGGGGACCTAAAAGCGGAAGACATTAAAATACTAAATTTAGAATTAATTAAAAAACTAATAAAAGTCAGAAATAATTCATTGTCACATTTCACTGATGAGAACGTACTAGACGTCGAGTTCAATTCTGTTTAAGCGGAAAATCCAAATTTAGTTCCGACATTCGGAAATAGCGTTTTTTTAACTTGAGACAAAACTTATTTGAGCATGAGAAAAACATTTTTAATCTCCAAATTCACAGCACTTGAGGTCTTCATCCTATTAGGTACTTTTCAAAGGTCAGACAAAAGAAAAGTTATTAGTTATTTAATTAAATCTGTTAAAATGAAAAACAAAATATGTGAAGTTTTTATGTCTTATTTGTCATATCTTAAAAATTGTATACCCAAAAAACATAATAATCGATATGTGCTTTGGGGTCTTCTAAGGTAGTTTTCATAAAAGAGCACCACCCTACTCATGACGATTACGAGAAAACCATGGATGATATGGAAAAACGGTTGTATTCAACTGCCAACTAAAAAAACTAAGTGGAGACATTTTTTAATTTGATTTGACATCCGGTTCACCGGATATAAACCAAAATGTAACTTTCGGTAGGTTCAAATCTCAGTGAGCCCAATTTTTTTTTGAAATCAGACAGAAACTTAAGTTTTTATGTTTTTTCATCCTGATATTACGACTGTCTATACTGTATAGTCACTATACATCAACTGCTTAAACTTTATTTTGATGAATTTCTGAAAGAAAAAAACGAGTTTCGTTTTTTTCCTCAAATGTTATACCGAAAATACCTGTATAATAGATATCAGGTTACCAGTAAACAGGTAGTTTTTCCCGTAATCGTCATGAGTAGGGTGGTGCCCTTTAAAAAACTACCTTAAATATCGGGAATTATGTTATTCTTTATGTTTTTCAATTCTAGTGGAATATGGATCCCGCAAATTACGGTCGATATAATGATTACGGATTTCATACTTCTCGATTAGAAGAATTAAAAGGTAAATAACTTTTGAAAACTTATTAAATGATGTTTAAAAAATATAAAATTAAACAAAATGTATTCTTTTAGAACAGGGTGATTTTTCAAGTTCAGACTCCGATGATTCAAAGTGTAAACCATGTAATAAAGTAAGTTTCCGATCTGGATAATTAAACAGATGTTTCAAAACTCTCACTTGATAAATTGCTTTTTTATTGCGTCGACTTATTTTTTATCTGAGCCCTAATTCAGCTTATTTCAAAATCTAAGAAAATTTCTCAGGAATTTAATGATCTGAAATTTTCACATGAAACCTTAGGTACACAATCTAAAAGTCCAAAATGTGCCCATATTGCTTAAATAAAAATTAATCATCGATATTTTCAGAGTTCGTTGACTTCGGCTCATCTGAAATCAGTTGAAGATTTAGTCAAGAAAAGTACAGCGTCCAGACAGCATCCAATGGATGTTATTGATGAACCAACACATTCGAAGGGTGAGCAAAATAAAAAGATGATTTTTTAGGTTTAGATTAATTTATCTTGGACATAAACTCATGAAATATTGGAATTTAAAGATGAAATTCAACTCCGAAGATGGCCAAGACAATTTTTTGAATATAATTTTCATTATATTTGAACAATCAAAATTTCTAATTTTCGACGAATTCAATTTTCGACAAATTACTATTTACCCATTTTACTAGATCCTGGAACATTTTCCAATGTGTTTAATCAGATAGAATCATGTCCATTTTTGTTTCTGATGACTTGATTTGGTGAAGAGATAATACAATAAAAGTGGGGGAACAATGGCTCTTTTTTGTGTTGAATGCTCCGAAAGTGCGCAAAGGTCCGCATTTTTTACCAATTTCAGTCAATAGAGGCCCTTGTATTTTATGACGATGGCAACTTAACAAATATTTTTAGTGAAATGTCTTGAAAAGGTGAGTTTGTCATTTGGGCCCTCCCCATATAATAATTTTTTATCATTGAAATCGGTCGTAAATTGACCATTTTACATGTTTTTTAAAGCACCACTTTTTATGGTCAAATACAATTCGTAGTATACGATGTAAAATCCAGACTGAAATATACAGTTGAAAAAACTCTCTCACGCCATGTCAGGGAACCAATCACCTTTTTTCCTAAAAATGTGAATTTCATAAAATAATTTCGCCCGATCTAATTAATTAAAATGCGAATGCACCTTAAAATAGCGTTGAATTATTGAAGATTGTTTAATTGTATGATTGATTTGTGATTTTTCTGGTTGACTTTTCGGTTCGTTGTTCACACGTATTGAGCGGCACATCCGAAGTACATAAATCCTTAATTAATGCATTTTCACACTTTTTTTATCCAGCAGAAAGGGCTCAACTATTTCTGTACAAATTAAAACGGGATTAGCTACAGTATTAGCTACAGCGGGCTTGTCAAAATAGTGGGGAACGGAAATTTTAGTAGAGCTTTGACAAAACATAGGCAAAGAAATTTGAAAAGGAACGGAAATCACCGAAAGTCGTTATTAATGACTCTTTACGTTTTACATGCCTGATTTTCCTAATATTTTGAGGTTTTCAGAGAATCAGCTAACAATTTCGAAAAAAAGGTTTTTAATTTTTTAACTTGAAAGATCTTTTATTCTTAAATACGCAGCGTATTATACGCTCTCAAATATCATTTAGAAAAACTTTGATAGTTGTATTTTCTACGAACAAAACTCTTACATATCTCTGGTCATTTTGACTATTTTAAGAATACATTACAGAGCTTGAACTGTTGCTACCATTCATCAAATGTATTCCACATCTTTTAATATAAATTACAAATCGTAATTTACGATATTTTAACTGGCCAAAAATTCCAGTTTTTTAATTAATTTTTACGGCTTAGGGATTTTTTGATATTCCAGTCAAGACAGCCAAAATATTTTTACTGACGGGAATACTTTATTTTTGGCAAAATTTCTCAGACATGCTAGTATAGACTATACTGTATAGTATACAGTATACTGTATACTTATCAAAATAAAACGAATAAGCATTTTTATTTTCTGATGATTTAACTAAATTTGCTAATTAACCTCTTCTTATGTAGATACAGACAAAGGCCTAAGGCCATTTTAAATAAGCAATTTCAAAAGTACTCAGGGATTCTTCTGGTGCCATTTTCAAGTCGATATGTTGACCTTGAACTTTGACCCTCTGATAAATTTCACATCTCATACGAAAATAAAGTTCATAATCTCGAATTCAACAATAATTTCAAGAAACGATAATTATTTTCGCGAACTGTGTTTCGAAACACAAATGCATAACTAAGCAATCAAGCATCGTCCTGTGGGTTATATTATCTTGTTTTCTATCTAAAGCTTTTCATGATTATCTTTAGGTGCACCAAAATCCGACTTATCCTCATCTTGCCGTAAAAAACGCCGTCCGTATACGAAACAACAAATATGTGAATTGGAAAAAGAATACATGTCGTCTACCTATATTGCCAGGGAAAAGCGTCAGGAACTTGGAGATAGACTGAATCTATCAGATCGTCAAGTAAAAGTCTGGTTTCAAAATAGGAGAATGAAAGAAAAGGTCAAGACTGGTAAAACTAAAAGGTTTTTTTATTTCTACCAATAATTAAATGTATTTTTTCACGGTCATCGTTCAACCTTACAGGCGCACTTTTGTTCTAAAACACAGAGCACACAAATGATATGAAAAAGCCTTAGACGATTTAAAATAAGAAATTTTGTAAGTCAAAAATGGGTATCGATTTCATAGGCGAATCTTGTAGAGATTTTTTCTGTGCTCACTTTAAGTCAAATCCGTTTAAAGGTCCAAAATTAAACATTTTCCGCCATGAGTTAAAGTTAACAAAAAAAAGAAAATTAATCTTCTTCAAGAGAAAATGGTTCTTCTTTCAAAGTGGAATTTTTATGGTCTTTTTTACCAATCAGAGTCAAAAATATCGTGACGGGTATTATAAACCATGAGTCAATTTTTACCATAAACAGCGCTAGAGCCGAAATAAAATTTTCAAAATTTCCCAATGATTGGAACAGAAAGAACTGACCAAAAAAAATTCACTGTGAGTGAAAAAAACTTTTTTATCAAGACGCATGCTTTTGTTTGTTCTGGTAACTTTAGACTCCTCACTTTAGACTCCGTGCCCGAAAATGTCCAATTTTGATCAATTTGAAAAAAAAATAAAAAAAACATGCGATCTGTATTGAAGGATGTGGATGTCGCTGATTAGGCTGTTTTTTAAAGTTTTTCCGCGCGTTTTTCTAGCTTATCTGGATAGATTGGTACTACACAAATTTGCTCAACTTAAATAAGTCTTCAAAATCAATTTGGCACTAATTGTTGTCTGATACAATCCAGCCCACACAGTAATTTTCAATAAACCTCACGAAAAAATACTCAAGAGCTATCAGTGATAGCCTATCACCTCCTAGAATTTTCATCATTTTTCTTAATGTGAGGCTCTAAAGCAACAGTACAAACAATCCATAAGAGCTCGATTCCGAAAATTTTGCTTTTGACAGCAAAAATCGCTATAAAACCAAAACTAAATTTTTACCGAAAATTGAACGAAAGAAAAATTTTCCGTCAAAAACAAAATTTCCATAAACGGGCTCTAATGAATTTTTGTACTGCTTTTCTGGAGCATGACATAAAAAAATTAAGAGAAATTTATCAGAATTCTAGGAGAAAATACCTTCTTCGTGATTTTCGGAAAGGCTCTTTCAAGGTTCCTGTGTGAGCGTAGTTTTTGTAATTTTATAAGATGACAATAAATGTTGAAATGATCTTGAAGACTGGTTCTTCAAGTTGAGCAAATTTTTGAGATGCCACTTTTGCCAGTTTACCGAGAAACCGCGTCGGAAAACAGCCTAATCAGCGACATGTCGCGACACACACCCTTAACACATACGCCCTTGTAAATCTATTGCGCACGTGAGGGTTAAAATAAAACAAAATATTCTTATTTTTCTTAAATTTCTAAGTCAATAAACCATATTTTTAAAATTGTTTTAGTCGTGAAATATCATATCTCATTGATAAGAAAGCCTTCATGCTAATTTTATTACCTAGAATTTATACTCCAAGATCCCGGCTAACCTTATAAAAATAGCGACCTTTCAAATACGTTAGTTATACCTTTAAACAGAAACTTCAGCGAATCGTACAGCGTGGTCACTACCAATCTGGTAATAACTCATTATGTATGCACGAGACTTAAAAAAACGACAAAAAAATAGAGAAAAAAGACGACCTAACTTGTCTGTTATTTTCAGTGATTAATTCATCCCATGGCGCGAATTTGAATACTTTTGGGAAACCTGGACTCGAGCGAAATCATCCATCACTGCCTCAGCAGACGGTTGAATCTTATTTTTAACTTTTTTTATTGTTTTACCAATTGGTTAAACTGCCTAGTTTTTTGTAATGCGAAATGATTGAATACGACACCCACACACTTTTTCTTCAAGTTCATCAATAATAAAACATGGTTTAGTTTGAGCTATTCTGATTTACGATTCTGAATCCAAATTTCTGGTGTATATCGATAAAGGCGGCTTCGTCGACAAAAATGTCGACGAAGCCGCCCTGAAATATCAATGTGGCAAAAATGTTGACGAAGCCGCCCCAAATTCAATATATTGCCTCTTCGCTGCCTTCAGTTTTTTGAGGGAGAATTAATCGTGGTAAAAATGTCGACGAAGCCGTCTTTATCGATATACTCGAACACATCCAGCGATCGTCAAAACTGGATCATACTTGGCTACTTCATGATAAAAACTTTTCAAAAATTAAAGCATGTCTCATGCGATTTTCCTTCATTTTTCTTGAATTTTCGACGTCCTAGCTCAATTTTGATCGGTTGAAATCTAAACAAATCAACATTACAACTTTCGACCAAGTTTTTAGTTTAATTTTTAACCTGACTGTAGATACATATATTTAAATACAATACACCACGTTCTCAAACGTCCTGACACCTATGACTTGACAACTTTTGTCAGGACGTTTGAGAAACTATCAGGACCGTTGGGAAACTGTCAGGACGTTTGAAGGTGGTGTTCATTATAAGACAAAATAATTTTTAGGTGCGACAGATTTGACTGTGGCATGCCACCACAGACGAACCGTATGAGATATCACAAATTTTTTTTGTATTTAACTGGAAACTTAAAAAGCTCAGATGAATTTTTTTTTCGAAATTTTTCAAAAATTCGAGATTTTCAAAAGGCCGGAATTCACTCAATATGGGTCTGAAATAAATCTAAAAGCAATTTTAAGAATAATGGCTGGAAAATTAAATTCCAAAAACAAAGTTTTCGTGAGATTCTTTATATTGACAAAATTTAATTCTTCAATGATGAGTAGGTTTAGTACCGGGAGATTTATCTGCAAAACTAAACCCCTCAGCACGGATACTTTGAGTTGATAGGGTTAAACTTTCTCAGAAAAAATGATTCCGACCATGAAAAACATTTTTGGAGCCACCTAGTGGTCACAATTTGAGTATTAAAAAACAACTCTGGGCTTCGGAAGGCGCTTTTAACTCGAAGACTTAATTTCTGCCATCTAGCTGCCATTCATCATTTAATCGTATTTTACAACGCTTAATCATTAATGGAAAGATCAGTTATAAAGGTATCAATAAACTTTAAAACAAACTGACGTCTGTGCGTTTTTTTAATTTTTACTGTATTACAGTACTTATTTTTTTCAAAAATTTTTGAAATCACCAAATAAAACCTTTGATTGAAATTCTAAGCCTTTTTTCATTACACCATAGCCCAAAAATGATCACGTGACCGTATAATCAAGAAATAAGGTAGGCCAAAATAGAACTGTATTTTCTCAAATTGCTTAACCACTCCGAGGCATATACCCTTTTGAAGGGTAAAGTCACTTTAAATCAGCCAAAAATGATGGAAAAAATGATTTAAAAAGCTCTCTATCGAAAACCATTTTAAAACTCAACAATGTGAATATGAAAATATCACCCAAAATTTTTCTGAAAAAAAGGTTCAAATTTTATGACGACTTGATTGGAAGGCGATTTTTCGCTTAAAGTCTTACTTCCGAAAAAGTAACTTTTGACTCCAGTCTGGAGTTGAAATTTAAAATTAGTCAGGATTTCAAAAAGTGTTTTAAGGACGATTTGCAAAAAAATCAGCATCCTAGACATATCTGGAGCAGAATTTTTTTTTTGGAAGTGACTTTTGAAAATTGAATGATGTGGCGAGGACTCAAACTTACCAACTTTTTTTCACATCAAATTTTGAAAGTTAAAAATACTTTTTTTTCAATTATTGAAATTATATATTGAAATTAAGTTCTCAAAATTATTGTTCATTAGAATTTTATAATCGATTAACCGTTTTGGTGCTGTGAGTGTGCAAATTGTAACCCTCCTGAAAGGTATTATGCCTCGGGGGAACTTTTTTTCTATGCCTCGGGGGTTAAATCAACTTTTAAAAAAAATGAAGAGGTTCTTTAAAGTTTTTTAAGACTTTTTACATTGCACCAAAGTCCAAAAACGTCACGTTACCTTCAAATTAAAAATAAGGTTTTGGTTCAAGTAAAAAAATAGTACTCAAATTACGCCGAAAAATTGAGGACTAATAAACACATAATCTAGAATTTTAAACATAACGGCATTTTTCCAAAACATCACGTGATCTTATTTTTCAAGAAATAAGGATTTATTTATGACATATTTCAAACCTTATTTGTGGATTATTTCGTCACGTGATCTTATTCGGACTTTGGTGTAATGAGAAAAAGTCTTAAAAACGTTTGAAGTTCATCAACAAATATTTTTGACGTGATTTGAGTACTTTTTCAAATTACCGTATATCCATCATGATGCCCGAGTATTTTAAATCTCTTATTTGCCTTTTAAAAGAATATGGAATTAGAGATTTAAGTTACTCGGGCATCATGATCGATATGGAGTATCGTATATCAAATTACTCGAAAGAATCGGAAAGATCGACTTTTTGATGGAAATATAAGCAACTATGGTTCAATTATGTACTGAAAGGGCGCCAGATAGCAAAAATCCCTCTGTGAAATCTGACCATTTTTTCTCTCTAGTGACATTTAAGTACATAATTGACCCATAGTTGCTAATATTTTCATGCGAAAGTTGACCCTTCCGATTATTTCGGTGGTATTTTCAAGTTTATACGATGAACTTGAAATTGACCTTGAACGAGAAATAAAATATACCACAACAATTTAAGAGCCATTTTACTAGAGAATTTTGTAAAAAAAAATTATAATTATTTTTAGACAAAGCGATAGCAAATCATTTGCAGTTAAATATGAGGTAGTTTCAAATAAAAATTAAGGTTTAATTTCATCTTATTATTGCAATTTTAAGGGTAACTGGAGGTAATTTTCGCAACTTTTTTTTTATCTTCATTAAATGCTTTTTTCTACGTTTCAAAAAAAATTTGTTTTTCCTATTGTATAGCAAATTGGCTGAATTGTATTTTAAGACAATAAAAAATATAAGTTGATGATGAAACTTTGCTTATATGGCTCGATTTTAAGAATGGCAGCTAGATGGCAGAAATCAAGTCTGGGTACAGACTCACTTCTAAAGTCTACGAGTTAAAGTTGATTTATTATTCATTTTTTTAATCAAACGGATCGCGTTACAAAAACATTAAGCGATAAATAACAAAAAACAAATTTCGAATAAAAATTTTGGTCATTTTGCGTAGGCGGAACGACCTTTCATCATTGATGAGTTTTTATTTGTCCCTAAAACCGGAAGTTGTTGAATTTCAAATTTCAATTTCTGATGTAAAAAATATTCTCTATGTAATTTTACCGATTTAACATGTTTCGCAGGTATTTGTGTGTGATAATAAACTGTATTACTAACTCTGTATTACTAACTCTCAGTGTAACTTTATGGTCACGCGTGACCATGTGCCCTTTAATCGCAATTTAGGACCCTCAATCATTAATGAATGAAGCATTCACAAAGTGATGGATCGTCTATTTTAATAATTGACGTTTGTGCGTTTTTTTGGGGAAATTTGTACTGTTTTACAAATTGTAGCTTACAATACTTATTTTTTGGAAGAAATTTTAGAATCACCAAAAAAACCTTTAAGCAGGATTAGAAAAAAATTCTGAGACTTTTTTCTATTACACCATAGCCCAAAAATTATCACGTAGCCGTCAAGAAATATGGTTGGCCAAAATAGTACTGTTTTTTTTTAAAAGGTACTTTTTGATAAAAATGAGGAGCATCTTTAGAAGTTTTTAATACTTTTTTTCCATCACAGCAAAGTCCAAAACAATCACGTGACCTTCAAATTAGAAAATAAGGTTTTGCTTCAAGTACACAAATAGTTCTCAAATTACGCCACAAAAATTTGAGGGCAAATAAAAACATAATCTCAGAATTTGGAACATAACGGAATTTCCAAAAACGTCACGTGATCTTATTTTTCAAGAAATAAGGATTAATGTATGACATATTTCAAACCTTATTTTACAATTATATCATCAGGTAATTTTATTCGGACTATGCTGTAATAAGAAAAAAAGTCTTAAAAACGTTTAAAGTTTATCCTCAAATTTTTTTGACGTAATAACGGATTCGCGTTCTACGCCTACGATTACACTAGAATACATATTTTTCCACTTCTGGTAAGTTGCAGACCTTCATAAACGGACCTAGATGAACTGATGTAAACAATCCATTCGATCGCGTCATCTCAAATTAGTCATCAATTTTTTTTTTCTTTTTAAGAAGCTGATTTCGTGAAAATTTTAATAAAAACATTGAATAATTATTAAAGAGAGCAAAGGCAAAGTGTTAGCGGTTTCATACAACAAATTTAAAAATGTCAAATTAAGCTTTTATTTGTATTACTGATGCACTTTATTGTCTGAATCGTGGTCAGAGTGGAGAGTTTTTATTTTTCTTTATCACATTTGATGCAATTTTGTAAGGATAGTCCAACTTAGCGAGGTAATCAATTAGATTTAAAAATTTTTATCTAAATCGGCCGAAACTAAGCTGCTAAGATTGGACTTTGATCACTTACTTCTCATTGAAAACAGGAATATTTTCAAAAACATTTCTTTCAATATTCGCACTCATTAAGACCTTGGCTTTCACAATTTTTTTTTGATTTTCAATCTATTTTCCCGTTTTCTCATAAATAGACGATTAGCAGCGCGAGTGATCAAAATAAAGTTATAAAACAACGTTTGTTATAATTTAACCGCTAAGACTTCGAAATATTATCTCGACGTAAGCCAACTTTCTGATCAGTGTTGCCGTAGCTTTCATTTGAACCTANTATACAAAACCAGAAAAACTATCTACTACTACCCGGTAATGCACTATTTGAATTTGTGGCATGTAAAAGTTTGATTTTGAAAGTTTGGAATTTCGGTAAAGAAAAATACAGTTATTGTCGGCAAATTACCCATTATGGCAACACACGAGCTTGCGCCAAAAAGTGTTGCCGGATTGCCACATTGTATAAAATATTTAATTTTTTTTCGCTTATGCTGGTACCAATTCGACAAGCCAGAATAAAAAATTTAGGGTATCCCTGCCTCAATACATTTTCTGCAGTTATTATGTCATAAAAATGCACCAAATCCAATTGTTTATTGTTTTGAACGCATAAACACCCAAATGACAAAAAAAATGTTTCCCGAAATTTTGCGTTTTTTTCAATTTTTCTAAAGTAATTTTCTCAAAATTATGTTTAAAAATAACGTTTGTGTCAATTTGACCACTAAAACTTCAAAAATTTGGGTTGACGTAAGCCACCTTTCTCTTCAGTGTTTCCCCAGCTTTCTTTTAGCTTACATTTCGGAAAAAATCGAAGCACATTTTTTTCAGAAATTTTTTTCACGTGACCCTGAAAAATTTCATATTTTGAAGTTGGGGGTCAAAATTGCAAAAAAAAAACGCCACTGTAAAAGTTTCGTATTCGTTCTGAACTTAGCTTTTGCAAAATTTTGAGGCAATTTGCAATTTAACCTGGGAGGAGTAAAATTTTTCGAGGCGTTAATGTCAAAAAACGGTGGTTTTTTGCATGTTCTTAGGAAAAATATAGCACTTATCGACAAAAACGCCACTGATAAGTTTGTATACTAATTATACAGGTTATGTAAAATTTCCCTCAGAGGAGTCGGAATTTCGGTTGGGCTCAGGTCCTCCTTTGTTTCGCTATGTGTCTGGAGTGTATTCATGGCAAAAAAGTTTGACACATGTGGTCACGCCAAGAATGAAAAGGCTAGTTTACAATTGGTTAATCTGAATTATATCTTCGAGGCCCTGTTCGGCTTAATATTTTATCGAGAATATGGTCAAATTAGGAGCAGGGATACCCTTGAGGTAAAACCTATCGCGAATACCAAAATTTAAAAGTTGTACTGAATTTATCGCATTTCTCCCCTCTACATTAGTTAATATCCCGAATCAGGGATTCCCGATAATTTAAGCTTAATAGGGGGGGCGGTTTAAGTCGTCAAAGGTCAGCAAAAAATCAGATATACCAAAAAGGGGTGTTTTAACTGGGGCTTGAAGTGGTCAACCACTGTATGTTATGTTTAACATTTATTAAAAATATTCGTTAGAGTAAACTTGCTATGATGGTTTTGATCAAATAAGTAGACAATGTTCATAGTTAAATTATCATAAATTTTAGAGTATGAATCTCCGACAATACAATCCAGTTTCCAACTACAACTGGCCAAAAAGTGCAAAGCCTGCAGAAGAGAATCTTCTGTATTGGAAGTTGTCATTCCTATTTTATTCTTGATTATCTAATCGCAATTCTGATTTTCGTGTTCATAAACGTCGTCAAAAGATGAAGGAGGATTTGAAAAAAGTCGAAGCTGTTGAAAAATCTGAAAATTTCGGAATAGCACGGCCCTAAGCACGTACAAAAAACACATTCTATGGATAAGTACTGAGCCAACAATGATCAAATAACCATGTAATCGAGGCAGATACCATTGCATCAAACTTGAGATTCCGAAGATCAACCATTCTCGACGCCCAAAAATTGTTAAAAACACAATTATACAAAGAACAAAAAAATAGACAATGAATAAAAAAACAGTTTCGGATGATTCTGGGCGGCTCACAGGCACTACGCGCCTAGTATTCGAACCGAGGTGTTTGAAAACTGAACCAGAGAATAAACCAGATTTACCGATTAAAGCACCGGCTGCCAGACCTTCTAGAAATGGCCGAAGTATTCTAGTAATGGGATGCAGATCGACCTGATTATTAGTTGTATGCCATTTTGACTGAAAGTTCAAGAAAAAAAGACCGGAGAATGCATAAGAATAATCTAGTGAAAAATTTCAAATTATTTCATTGAAATGCGAATACTCTTCTGGCATACCTGTATATCAACCACTGTACTTCAAATTAATCTTCCTTTTTTTCAGTAACAAGCTGACTAAATACTGGTCAAATACATGTTTCATAATAAAATAATTATAAAGTTTCTTATTTGCATAATTTAAAAAAAATTTGTATTCGCTTAGTAGCTGAGCTACTGTAGCTCCCTCAAACGCATACATCATTTTTTCATTTTGAATAAAAAGTTAGCAGACAGGCGACTCAGAAAAAATACATTTTTAAATATTTGTTTCAAAAAAGTTATATTAACCCACGTACTCAGCATTTCAAAACAACCCTGTTCTTCAGACAAGTGTCAATCGGACTACAGATAAAAAGATTAATTTGACATGTAAACCTATTTTTTAACAATAATTTGATGACCATCAATATTTTCATCGCACCTACACAGATAATATTATAATTCCCTATTAAGAATGTCCTGAAAATTCCAAAAAAAATTTTATGAAGTTCAAAAACTAAATAATTTTTTTTACTTTCAGATTTCGACTTAGGCGGTGGGACAGTGAATTTTGACATTCAGAGCAGCAATCTGGTTGAATGTGCGAAAAAGGTGTTTTTCGACGTTTTAAGGCACGTTGTCGCAAAAAAAGTGGCCTGAAAATCTGATATAGTACTAAACCACCCCCAAAAAAAACGTTGGTGATGTCTCGTCGCTTTTCAATCACCGGTTCTCCCACAAGAGGGCGGCAAAGTCGAAACGGAGTACCATTTTCTCTTAATTACATATCCGATCAACTTCATTCATGTGTCAAATTGAGCGGATTCTCAATGAGCAAAATATTGTGGTGGTTTTTTGTCTGACTTTATAAAAATACAGTAGATAACCTTAGAAAAGTGGTATTTTGGCCGGTTTGGTACCATTTATCAAAAACCGCTTATCAGATTTGTTTTAACTATGCTCATTCGATTTCTCATACAATTGCAAACAATAATTGTGGTCATCAAAAAATTCATGTCATCAAAACCCTTCAAATTTTTGAAAATCAGATTTATAGCATTATTTTTATACATTATTAATTTTTTGATGACATGAATGAAAAATGTAGTCTACATTATTGTTCGCAATTGTATGAGAAATCGAATGAGCATAGTTAAAAACAAATTTGATAAGCGGTTTTCGAATAATGGTACCAAACGGCCAAAATACCACTTTTCTAAGGTTATCTACTGTATTTTATAAAGTCAGACAAAAAACCCCCAATATTTTTGCTCATTGAGAATCCGCTCAATTTGACACATGAATGAAGTTGATCGGATATGTAATTAAGGAGAAAATGGTACCTCCGTTTTCGACTTTGCCGCCCTCTTGTGGGAGAACCGGTGATTGAAAAGCGACGAGACCATTACCAATCGTTTTTTTGGGGGTGGTTTAGTACTATATCAGATTTTAGGCCAACTTTTTTTGCGGACACTACCCCCTTAATAAATGTTTTTTCTTTGGAATTGCCAGAAACAAATAATGAAAAAGACATTTTAACAAAAAATAAGGCATTTTTTTTATAATGTTCGGAACTTTTTTCGAAAATTTTCTCATAATTTCTCTGATTCGAAAAGTTTATTCGCGACTCAAAATTTTCAAAAAAGCAATAATTCGAAAATTCTGTAGTTTACAAAAGTTGCCTGATTATGAAACATTACTTTGATGTATATTGAGAAGAATAATATAACCCAGTAAAATTTTTTTATCAAAGCCCATATCCATATCTGTAAAAATGCACCGAGGCCTTAAGGGGTATTCTGCAGACCTGTAAAAATAAAAATCTTACCATCGGAACTCTTTTTATTTTTTCGTGAGTGATTTTTCAATTTTGAGAAAAATTCGGAAAAAATATGCTTCGATTTTTTCGAAAGAAGTTCAAATGAAAGCTTACGGCAACACTGATCAGAAAGTTGTTGTACTCGAGATAAGATTTCCAAGTCTTAGCGGTTAAATTATAACAAACGTTGTTTTAATAACTTTATTTTGATCACTCGCGCTGCTAATCGTCTATTTATGAGAAAACGGGAAAATAGATTGAAAATCAAAAAAAATGTGAAACCAAGGTCTTAATGAGTGCGAATATTGAAAGAATGTTTTGAAAATATTCCTGTTTTCAATGAGAAGAAGTGATCAAAGTCCAATCTTAGCAGCTTAGTTTCGGCCGATTTAGATAAAAATTTTTAAATCTTAATTCATAAATTAAATTTTCAACCCTGTCAAAATAGAATTTGAAATTATTAAAATGTGTTGTTTTCATTATGCTTCTTAGTGAATTCCGAGCAAAAATAGCTGATGACTTTATCAAATTCAAGTTTACCAGTTTCTCAACTAATAAAATGAGAAGCCCGGCTTTCAAACCGGAAGTCATAATAAAATTTTCCGGGTTTTATTTCAAAGGATGAGGTTCTCAAAATAAAAAATTTTAAGCGCATTCTTTAGTGATAAATACGGTTAGATTTAATTTCAAGGTAAAAAATTTTTTTGACATTTTTGTATCATAACCACTGTTTTCTCCTACATAAGTGCCATTTTCAGTATTCTCAAGAACTCGTTTGCAATACAATTTTTTCGACTCTCCCGATTTCATTGCAGGTCTTCCAATAGTCGTCGGATCTTGACCTCCATTTGCGGCATTATCAGAATTAAAAGCGTAGGTACATTTATCTTTACCAGGTAGTGGATAATTCATGACATCAGCGAAAGTGGAAAATAGATCAATCTGTCCTACCGGTAAATCATAATTTGTTCCCCAGTTTGCTTTATGAATTCCCAAAGGCCACCAAGACAAAAATGGCACTCGATGTCCAGCTTCATACACCGACGCTTTTCGCCCACGCATCGTCGTCATACGCATGTGCCCATATCTATTTGCATTATTGAACATACCTAATTTAATGTTATTATTTGTTAATTATCAGTTTAATCGACACACATGGATTTCAGCTGGATATTTTCATAAAAATTGTCAAACTCAACACATCAGTCTATATGTTAGAAAATTTTATTTTAACCCGTGTACTCAGCATTCTAAACAACCCTGTACTGCTTCAAGTGCCGTTCGTCACTTACCAGTACGAAACAAAATCTTATTTAATTTATTCGACAATAATTGTGGGCTACATTTTTCATTCATGTCATCAAAAAAATAATGCATGTATAAAAATAATGCTAAAAATCTGATTTTCAAAATTTTGAAGGGTTTTTGATGACATGAAATTTTTTGATGACATGAATGAAAAATGTAGTCCACAATTATTGTTCGCAATCGTATGAAAAATAGCATAGTTTAAACAAATTCTGATAAGCGGTTTTTGAATAAATGGTACCAAGCCGGCCAAAACACCACTTTTCTAAGATTATCTACTGTATTTTTTTAAAGTCATAAAAAAATCACCACAATATTTTTGCTCATTGAGAATCCGCTTAATTTGACTCATGAATGAAGTTGATCGGATATGTAATTCATGATAAAATGGTACCTCCGTTTTCGACTTTGCCGCCCTCTTGTGAGGTAACCGATGATTGAAAAGCGACAAGACCATCACCAATCGTTTTTTTGGGGGTGTTTTAGTCCTATATGATATAGTCTATATCAGATTTTCAGGGGTGTTTTAGTCCTATATGATATAGTCTATATCAGATTTTCAGGCCAACTTTTTTTGCGGACACTACCCCCTTAAAACGTCGAAAAAACACCCTTTTTCGGCACATTCAACCAGATTGCTGCCTCTGAAATGTCAAAATTCACTGTCACCACCGCCTAAGTCGAAATCTCGAAAGTGAAAAAAAATTATTTAGTTTTTGAACTTCATAAATATTTTTTTTGGAATTTTCAGGACAATTCTTAATAGGGAATTATAATATTATCTCGTTGTAGGTGCGATGAAAATATTTGATGGTCCAATCAAAAATTATTGTTAAAAAATAGGTTTTCACATGTCAAATTAATTCTTTTTATCTGTAGTCCGATTGACACTTGTCTGAGAACAGGGTTGTTTTGAAATGCTGAGTACGTGGGTTAATATAACTTTTTTGAAACAAATATTTAAAAATGTATTTTTTTCTGAGTCGCCTGTCTGCTAACTTTTTATTCAAAATGAAAAAATGATGTATGCGTTTGAGGGAGCTACAGTAGCTCAGCTACTAAGCGAATACAAATATTTTTTTTAAATTATGCCAAATAAGAAAACTTTATAATTATTTTATTATGAAACATGTATTTTGACCAGTATTTAGTCAGCTTGTTACTGAAAAAAAGGAAGATTAATTTGAAGTACAGTGGGTTGATATACAGGTAATGCCAGAAGAGTATTCGCATTTCAATGAAATAATTTTGAAAATTTTTCACTAGATTATTCTTATGCCATTCTCCGGTCTTTTTTTCTTGAACTTTCAGTCAAAAATGCATACAACTAATAATCAGGTCGATCTGCATCCATTACTAGAATACTTCGGCCATTTCTAGAAGGTCTGGCAGCCGGTGCTTTAATCGGTAAATCTGGTTTATTCTCTGGTTCAGTTTTCAAACACTCGGTTCGAATACTAGGCGCAGTAGTAGCCTGTGAGCCCGCCCCAGAATCATCCGAAACTGTTTTTTTATTCATTGTCTTATTTTTTTGTTCTTTTGTATAATTTTGTGTTTTAACAATTTTTGGAGCGTCGAGAATGGTTGATTCTTCGGAATCTTCAAGTTTTGATGCAATGGTATCTGCCTCGATTACATGGTTTATTTGATCCATTGTTGGCTCAGTCTTATCCATAGAATGTGTTTTTTGTACCGTGCTTAGCGGCGTGCTATTCCCGAAATTTTCAGATTTTTCAACAGCTTCGACTTTTTTCAAATCCTCCTTCATCTTTTGACGACGTTTATGAACCACGAAAATCAGAATTGCGATTAGAATAATCAAGAATAAAATAGGAATGACAACTTCCAATACAGAAGATTCCTCTTCTGCAGGCTTTGCACTTTTTGGCCAGTTGTAGTTGGAAACTGGATTGTATGTCGGAGATTCATACTCTAAAATTTATGATAATTTAACTATGACATTGTCTACTTATTTGATCAAAACCATCATAGCAAGTTTACTCTAACAAATATTTTTAAATAAATGTTAAACATAAACATACAGTGGTTGACCACTTCAAGCCCCAGTTAAAACACCCCCTTTTTGGGTATATCTGATTTTTTGCTGACCTTTGACGACTTAAACCGCCCCCCCTATTAAGCTTAAATTATCGGGAATCCCTGATTCGGGATATTAACTAATGTAGAGGGGAGAAATGCGATAAATTCAGTACAACTTTTAAAATTTTGGTATTCGCTGATAGGTTTACCTCAAGGGTATCCCTGCTCCTAATTTGACCATATTCTCGATAAAATATTAAGCCGAACAGGGCCTCGAAGATATAATTCAGATTAACCAATTGTAAACTAGCCTTCATCTTGGTGACACATGTGTCAAAACTTTTTTGCCAATGAATACACTCCAGACACATACGAAACAAAGGAGACCTGAGCCCAACCGAAATCCGGACTCCTCTGAGGGAAATTTTTACTAACCTGTATAATAGTATACAAACTTTCAGTGGCGTTTTTGTCGATAAGTGCTATATTTTTCCTAAGAAACATGCAAAAAACACCGTTTTTTGGACATTACGCCTCGAAAAATTTTACTCCTCCCAGGTTAAATTTGCAAATTAGCCTCAAAATTTTGCAAAAGCTAGTTCAGAACAATAGAAACTTACAGTGCGTTTTTTTTTGCAATTTTGACCCCAACTCAAAATATGAATTTTTCAGGGTCACGTGAAAAAATTCTGAAAAAAATGTGCTTCGATTTTTCGAATGTAAGCTCAAAAGAAAGCTGGGGAAACACCTGAAGAGAAAGGTGGCTTACGTCAACCCAAATTTTGAAGTTTTAGTGGTCAAATTGACACAAACGTTATTTTTAACATATTTTGAGAAAATACTTAGAAAAATTGAAAAAACGCAAAATTTCGGAAACATTTTTTTTGTCATTTGGTGTTTATGCGTTCAAAACATAAACAATTGAATTTGGTGCATTTTTATGACATAATAACTGCAGAAAATGTATGAGCAGGGATACCCTTAAATTTTTTATTCTGGTTGTCGAATTGGTACCAGCATAAGCGAAAAAAAATTAAATATTTTATACAATGTTGCAATCCGGCAACACTTTTGGGCAAAAGCTCGTGTGTTGCCCATAATGGGTAATTTGCCGACAATAACTGTATTTTTTTTACGCGAAATTCCAAACTTTCAAAATCAAACTTTTACATGCCACAATTCAAATAGTGCAATTACCGGGTAGTAGTAGATAGTTTTCTGGTTTTGGTATNTTTTTTTGCAATTTTGACCCCAAACTCAAAATATGAATTTTTCAGGGTCACGTGAAAAAATTTCTGAAAAAAAATGTGCTTCGATTTTTTCGAATGTAAGCTCAAAAGAAAGCTGGGGAAACACTGAAGAGAAAGGTGGCTTACGTCAACCCAATATTTTGAAGTTTTAGTGGTCAAATTGACACAAACGTTATTTTTAAACATAATTTTGAGAAAAATACTTAGAAAAAATTGAAAAAACGCAAAATTTTCGAAAACATTTTTTTTGTCATTTGGGTTGTTTTATGCGTTCAAAACATAAACAATTGATTTGGTGCATTTTTATGACATAATAACTGCAGAAAATGTATGAGCAGGGATACCCTTAAATTTTTATTCTGGTTGTCGAATTGGTACCAGCATAAGCGAAAAAAAATTAAATATTTTATACAATGTTGGCAATCGGCAACACTTTTGGCCAAAAGCTCGTGTGTTGCCCATAATGGGTAATTTGCCGACAATAACTGTATTTTTTTACCGGAAATTCCAAACTTTCAAAATCAAACTTTTACATGCCACAATTCAAATAGTGCAATTTACCGGGTAGTAGTAGATAGTTTTTCTGGTTTTTGGTATATTTTATACTGTATAAATTATACATGTATGTTATAATTGAGAATGACGTTCATTGATATGTTATAAAAGGGGTTCAACTGCCCTTAAATTTTTGTTTAAAAACGAAGCTAAGGCTTTTCTTTCTAATCTACGAAGACTTTCAAAGTCTGATTTTCCTAATAAATTTATGTTCCTTATATGCTTTAATTATAGTATTTTTTTTGTTAATAGTGCATTTACTATCATGATGATAACGGAAAAACTGTAAGAGATTTCAAAATCGGTTTCTTGCATTAAACTGCCAACTTAAAACCTTAATGGAGAAATTTTCTTCTTTTTTGGTTTACCGGGTTACTGATGATCACCGAAAAACCGGTAACTTGCAGTTTTTGGTGGTCAAAAAATCAGCACGAAATTTTTTTTAGGACACCCTAGCTTAGACTTACTTCAACTTCTTTCTCAGTTAGGATTCCTCACGTGATAAATATTTTTCTTATCACAAAAACCAATCTATGCTTAAATGAAAATCGAAGTCCCCGTTATCACCAGATGTTGATATCAGTCTTTTTATTCTACTACACAACGATGTTTTCGCCAGTTAACAACTATGATTATTCATAAAAAATACAGACAAATGAAGTCTCCAAAAAAGGCGAAACTCATATATTCTATACAAAATAATTTGTTTGCGGTTCTAATCGCCGGTGAGTTTGAAGGAAGTATATGAAATGCCAAATATTTAGACAATGAGTCGCGTGGGTCAGTCGCAGTATCCTCCAAACTTCACTTTATACAATCCTCTGATAAAACTAACCAACTTTTCGAAAACTTTTATTTATCTATACTAAAACAAAACAAAAAAGACCCCTACGTTCAATCAATTAAAAGTTTCTGGAAAAACTATCTAGTGATGGTCGGAAAATGCAAAAACCAGAAAACCTTTTCAAAATTTTTCAAGAAAAATCTGAATTTCACAAAATACTCTTAGCTGATGGTCGAAAACATACTAAAACCCCCTGTCCTGGCACCACTTATAACACCCTGACCAGTTAAAGCCCCCCTTTTGGCAAAAGCTGTAGTTTATTTCAGAGTATTTTTAGACCACGAATAATCGGTTTAATCAAGTTTCAGTAAATAAAAAATCAACACACAGTTTTCAAAAATTCTTCGAAACTAATTTTTTAATAATTTTTAAAAGTTTTGGCCATCATTTCATCATGTCTAAATCGAAACTGAACCATAATCACGAGAGGATTTTAATAGATTTAATAATTTTTAATTAGATAAGCAACGTGTATAACGATAAAGCTTAACCTATATGATATTTTCGTAGTTTTTAATGTCACGTGAATAGTAACTAACTACGAAGAAACTCTATTATACTGTAGTAAAACCAACCAGAGATTTGAATACAAAAAATGCCGTGACATAATCAAAAATTAAATTTCGGGAAGAATCCAACAAAAAGTGTCCTCTAGGAAGATTCTGCTGGGTGCTGCAACATGGAATCGTTAATTTTGAAATTTTTCTGTTATACATACAGCCTGAGTTTTCTAGTTTACCGCATTTTTTCATTTCGCAAAAAATAAATGAATAATAAAATGAAACTTCGTTGTCTACCATTTTAATAATAAATCTAGAGAAGCTAAAAGGGGGTACTGGTGACCAGTAACTGGTCTCTGGAATTTAATTTTCTCGATAAAAAATTGGCCAACAAGGGCTTCAAGGATATTATTCAGATCATTCAGTTTGTAGAACTAGCCCTTAGCTTGCGGGAGAAATTTGCTTAAACTTTTTGTATGCATACACTCCTTGACACATAAGCGACACAAAAAGACATAAACGAAACGGAAAAACTATTATCACTGATCATTTAAATTTGGAAGTAAAAGCTTTAATTTTGAAAAAAAGCTTGAATTTTTTGATTGACTACTCAAGGGGATGCCATAAGTGTGGCCGATTGGTACATTTTTTCAGAGCGATATCAAAGAAAAAAAATGATCAAAAATTCATTTATTAAAATATAGCATTTAATGAAAAACGCTCTTTAAGAAGTTTTTATTTGTTCTGTGCTAGCGTTTGCTGGAATTTGGGTGGATTCCAAAATTAAAGTCTTTTTGTGTCGCTTATGTGTCAAGGAGTGTATGCATACAAAAAGATCATTGATCAGCCATTTTTTATAATTGCTATCTTACTCTTAGCTTTTTTTTCAACGTATCCTCGTCTATTTCCTTTGGGTTTTGGCTTCGGTTTTCTTGGTCCATATCCGGGTCCTGGGAGGTCCGGGGCGAAAGGGTTGCCTAATAGAGCTAGTTCATTTTTTTCTACATCGGTTTCCATGTTTTGTTGATTTTGTTGTTGTAACATTCCTTGTCCTTGATCAGGTGCCATTTTAGCCATTGCAAGAGGGACTTTAGCATTTTTCGTTAATTTATCAAGATTGGCACCTTTTGGGCTTGTGACAGTTTTGTATCCTATTTTTATTCGTGCACCACGCTGAATAAATTTCAAAAATAAACAAAATAATACCGCCTGAGTTTCAAGGGGTGACAAGACCAAAAGTGATTCGTAGTTCTAAATCTGATAAAGCCGCTTTCAGAGCTTTTCTCCAAAAAATCGGATTGAATAATTAATATAGCTTAGTGTCATTTTTAACGAATCACTTTTAGTCTCGACGCCACTTCAGACTCAGGCGCTAAAAAAACCCCCTTAGGTCATTATTCGAATTAACAAAGAAAACTATTTTTTCTTTTTTGAAAATCAACGTCAACAAAAAATATACAGACTGATTTTTCTCGGTCGTAAGATTGATAACGAAATGTTTTTTAAAGCGTGTTCGACTCTACAAAGGCTTCAAGACCATCGTACGATATTTTAAAGTCCCAATATCTCAACTTAGGAAGTTTGAGAGCGATCTAAAAGGAGTCCTAAAAATCATTAAAATACTTATCCTCATATTCTTTTTCCAAACAAATTGAATCGTGAAAATGAAGGTGATCTCTATGGTGTGTGTTCGAATCCCACTAGTGTTGGCCAAAGTTGATTAGTGCGTGGTATCCTTTTACCAACGGAACTCCATCTCAAAAACGTTTACTATCTCTATAGCGCGAGTTCGAATCCCACTAATGTTGTCCAAGTGCTTGCTTGAGTGATTACACACCGATCAAATTTAGCGGTCCCAATATCAAGTACCCTTGCCTATAANCATACTCAAGACAGTCACTAAGACAACATTAGTGGGATTCGAACACGCACTATAGAGATAGTAAACGTTTTTGAGATGGAGTTCCGTTGGTAAAAGGATTTAAGCCGATTCGAAAGCACTGGGATTCGAACACGCGCTATAAAGATCATTTTCATGATTCACTTTGGTTGGAAAAATGATATAGTATTCATCATTATGATGACATCATATTCCCGTAGTTTTTAATTAGCTCAAAGCAGGAAAACTGCATTATTTTGATCGAAATGCTTTTCTTACTGCAAGAAAATCGCATAAACAAAACAAAAAACCTGATTTAGAAGCCCTCGTGAAAAAACCTTTTAGACTGTTTATACAGCAGGGTGCGGCGTATAGTTGGAAAGTTTTTCGCCAAACAACCCCAACTATACGCGTAATTCCAATATACGTCGTAATTTCCAACTAATACGCGGTACGGCTGGGAAAATGTGCTCTGATTGGTCAATTTAAAACAATATCTAGAGTATATCATGAAATTGAGTTAAAGGGTGGTCAAGAGCAAAGAAATTTTTTGGTGATTTTAAAGTTAATTTTCGTTACAAAATCTTCGAAGAGTATAAAATTTAATTTTATCGAAAAAATGAAAAAAGTTAATCTAAATAAACATGAAATTCGAAAAAGATTCATACCCGAAAAATGTTAAAATGTCAAGGAAACAATGGTAATATAAATAAAAATTTAATGCCCTCACAGTACAATCACTCTCAGAAAACCCCGAAAAACTTTTTTTTTTCGTTTCAACTTAAACTCTTTTCATTGACAATAAATTATTGTACAACAGGATTTGACCAGTAAGGAAAGTGTGAGGAAGTTGGAAAATGTAAAGCTCAAATAAAAATCTTTTATACAAATATTTTTACTGAATAAACTATTGGCCCATTTTCCAAGCTAAGCCGCATTGTCTGCGAAGACTTGAAAACATGTTTTTAAACTTCTTAAAATACAGAGACTTCATTGGTCAATCTGAACATGTTTTTAAAATTATTTTTTTTCATTGTCGCGCCGACCGGAGAATCTTGGTCTGTAAATCTGGTTAAAAACGCCTATCTTTTGCCTACGAACGTTTGAAAAAAAACCCTATCTTTTGCCTACAACTATACGCCGCACGCCTGCGTAGGTTTTTGCGGAGGCTTACGTAGGTTTTTGCGTGGGTTCCAACTATACGCGTACAACTATACGCCGCACCCTGCTGTAGTATATTTCAACAGAAACGATCATAGGTTTATTTCGACTCATTCAACTTTTAGGGACTATTTCAAACCTAAAAAAAACAACTTTATTGATTTTTTTTTCATTTTTTTTAATTTTTTTTTCGAAAATCAGATAATTTACCACTGGTGTATCAATAATAACATGTATATCGAATTTGACATCCCTTGAAACGAGTTCCGGCATTCTCATATTTCCACAAAACGGACCACTTCGACCGCCTTCTTCTTCCACATAAATTCCATTTCCACCTACACACGGGAGTTCAATCACATCGGGAAATAATTTGATATATTCACCATAGTTTACAGATATACTTAAAATAATTAATTTAAATTTTTAATTTCACACACAAATGAGGCGTTAACCCTTGGAAGCTCCGAATCGAATAAATCGGTGAAGGCTCCAAAGCCGATTTTTCGGTCCGACTTTGAACGCTTATATTGTGATAACTACACATCCGAATTATCTCCTATTAGCCTCAAGTTCAAGCTGAAGGCCCAAATTGTTGTANTAATTAAATAAATTTTCAAATTTTTGACTATAAATTAAGGAAAATCAGCGCCAAAAAAGACGTTTTTAGTTATGGTTACCATGGAAAACCAGAAAATTTTCCGAAAATATTTTTAACTAGCTTTCTAGTCCTGTTTTCTAATTTTAAATATCTTTTCCCGTTTTCTCTTAGCTCAACTTTTCACACCTTGATACACCGCTGAAATCTTTGAAAATAGTAATTTCTTTAAGAATAAAAAAAATATTTTCGAATGATTGATTAAAGCTGTCGGAAATTGAATCAAAAA
>SCLH01001740.1:31188-46598 GCA_004367855.1 Oikopleura vanhoeffeni
TTTTTTAATAAGTTTATGCTTTCTGAGTGTTCCCAGGCAATTTCGTGCTATTTTTACACTCCAAAGTACCCTAAAAAGAGTGCGACCGCTACCCCCTTAAGGAGGTTTTAGGGTCTTCAAATCTGATATATGACATTTTGAAACGCCTTTAACTTTTAATCTACTTTTGATAGGAATAATTCAGTTACATATTGTAGAATCTCAGAACCTTGAGCGGTTAATAAGTTATACACGTGAGATTGGTATACAGGCTAGGAAAAGGGAACGATTTTCGTTCCCCTTACATGCGTGGGTTTAAGCAAAAGATAAGGAAAAAGGGGAAGATGGTTCATAAATTGAATCATAATCGTTCCCTTTTCCTGTCCTGTTGTTATCTGCCTCAACCATCCGGTTAACCGAGGTTAACCAAACTACTATTTTCTGTTTATAGCTTGTTTACCGTGTTCAGTTAAAATTTTCGAGATAAAAACTGCTCACGAAAGACTATTAAATATTCTCAGCTAAATCACTGTTTTTTAAAACAATTAAATTATTGTGCTGAAATTACTTCCACGTACCGTTTTTTTCGGAGAAAAAATATGACGGTCTGGGTACATAGAAAATATTAGGAATTTTGATATATTGATATTTCCACGCTTGGCTAGCTCGCTGTCGTCGCAAATTTTCTAATTTTCACTGGTGGCGCTGCTGAGCTCGATTTGGAAAAAATATTAAATTTAACGTTTGGCTTTTCTGGGTTCGTGAAAATTTTTTGAAATCATTTTTGAAATCTCCGTGGTCGTTTTAGTCATAAACACCATTAAAATCTACATTTTTGTATATTGTTCAACAAAATCACAATTTCTAGTTTAAAATTACCTAAAAAATTTTTGAAAAAAGTTTTCAGATTTTTTTTTAATTTTGAGAAGATAACTGACTTTGATGGACACTGTTCAGAACACAGTAATAAATTATAATGCTGTAATTTTTTATGGATCAAAAGATAAGATAGGGACCCTATAGCCTCCTTAGGGAGGTGGTCGTCGCATTTTAAGGGCTTTTCAATGGGCAATTATCGCAAAAGTACAAATCGTTAGACCAAATATTACCTCTCTAATATATTTGAACAAAAATCTCGCATCCTAAAAAAATCGAAAGTTACGGATGGCTCGTCCAATCAGAAACGTGCTTACAAAACTGACGGAATAATTTTTTCAAAATGTATCTCCTCCCTGAGGTTTTAAGGTACAACAATGATTCATGACTTAAATTAACCGGACAGAACGTGGGCAGGTCATATCAGAGCGTTTTTAGAAAAATCTTGGATTTGGCTTCAGTATCACCAAGAAACAGTATTTTGACCCTATTTTAGGGGTCTCAATCAAAATGTATCTCTTCCCTGGATTTAAAAGTTACACATTCTAAACCAACATGAATATGCAGCTGAAGAGTCCGTTCAGATCAGAATAGAGAGTTTTGTCCGAATTTCTTTCTCAGTTTTCTATAAATCGTGTTTTTATTCTCCAAAAATTGATAAATTTCAATTTATTTCATACAAAATTGAGAAAATTTGTTTCTAGAGCCTCATTGTGCGACGAGCACCCCCTTAAGCTTTAGGGGTGGTGGACCAAAATTGCTGATGAATAAACAATTAAAAAAAAAGTTTTTGATCAAAATATCATATCTACAATAGGCATGAGGGGTTTGCGGAGTTGTGTGTTTACAATGCGCGTCACTCATTGGCCGAGTATACGAAACACAATAGCTGCGCTCACGCCCAAAAATGTCGTGAATGCAACATAGCCCTCATTTTTGCTGTAAGATATATAAAAATCTCCACCCGTATGCGTTCAGAAAGGCCGATTCAAATTATAAGTTTGATATAATTTATGTACTCAAAATCTCATATGGACCATGATATGGTCCATAAGCTATGGACATTATTTTTTCTAAAGAACAATCTAATTTTCACATGGCGTTAGCTTTTACAAAACTTGCTCAATTTTGAATTTAACTAGTCAAAATATTTAAAATATTTTGACAGAAACAAATCACGTTAATTTAACGTTTCAAAAATTTCGACAAATTACTGCGCGTAACGTATTTTCATCTTTAAAGCGTAGTAATTCTTTGGCTGAATGTAATGGTGTGGCGCGCCATGGCGTTAATGCTTTTTAGGGGGTAGTCGTCGCTGACCCGTAGTATTTATCATTATCAAAGTATTATCTTAGCGGCATGCCGCGGCAGTAGTTTTATTTCAAAACATTGTCAGGATTTCATTTTTGATGGTTCCAAAAAAAATTTGTATGAAAAAAGTTGAAATTTCTTGATTTTTGAAAAATCAAATCACGCTTACTAGACAAACAAGACATTATAAGTGCAACTTATAGAATTAACTTAATTTTCCGCAAACAGACCGGAGCCGAATTTCGCTAAATGTTAACTAACTAATTTTTCAAATTTTTCGTCAATACAAAAGATAACCTCCAAATAATTTCAAGGTCAATTTCAAAGTCATCACATCGATTCGAAAATATCACGTGAAGTTACTTTCGATTTCGTATGCCCCTTGTGTACATAATTGTCTCATGGTTGTTCGAACCAACAATAGAAAATGACCTTGAAATTATTTCGAGGATATCTACTGTATTTCAAAAAATCTAAAAGTAATCAGATAACATTTTGCTCCGGTCCGTGTACGGCATAGATTTAATTGATTCTATTACTAATTAAGGAAAAATGGTACCTCCGATATCTCCTACGGTATTTGCGCAATTTTACTGAACTCCTTAACACGATCTATAAATTTCATATAATGAAATCAACTCATGTAAAATCAAGTATATTATATACTGTATCTCTGAATATATCATCGACCACAAAACCGTATCATTTTATAAAAATAACACAGGAATATTCGTTAGATTTTATTGAAGTTTCCTTTTGGGCATGTCAGGCAAAATCCCAAGGGAAAAAAGTTTGTTGATAGTTATGTCACTAGGCAGCGCATGACGGAATTTGACTTAGTGGTCCAATCAGAGACCGTACCAGCCAAAAATGCATAAAAATTTGATGTAAATTTAGGTCAATGTTAAAATGAATAAAAATGAGGTTTTTGGCGTAAGTGTTTGCCAAAATGCTAAAAAAATCCAAAAAACAGTTTCCAAATTTCCCAAAATAAGCTTTTCCATAATGTTCAAGATCAGTTTGTTTTTAAGGGGGTGGTCGTGTCTGATTTGCAATTTTGCAGAGCTATTTCAGGAAAATCTGAACCTTGAGCAATAATTCCAAAAATGCCAATTAGTAGACCTAGCCTTAATTTTGTGAAATCAAAGTTTAAACTGAAATTTTGATAACTACACCAATCATCACATAGTCGGGACAGGAGGTCACTTCGCGAAATTTCAAAATCTATCTCCTCCGAGACCATATATCGAAATTTGTTCAAAAGTTGACATAATACGTGAAATAAGCAAACTAAGATTTGCAAGAATTTTTTTTTTTTTTGATGGCTGGATTTTTCTAGCGGTCCAATAAACCGACAATTTTCGACCGTTTTTTACGATTTTAAGCTTAGAAATCTATCTTCTCCGAGGTTAAATTTCAAAATAAGACCAAATTTTTTAAATGTACACCTTGTTACATTTTTAAGATTCGCAGCAAGCTTTTTTCTGAAATTTTCATTCATACTGAAAAATATGATTTTTCGAAAAAAAATTCGAAAAAAAAATGTGCTTCGATTTTTTTGCAAATAGGCTCAAAAGAAAGCAAGTACAAAATTGAACAAAAAGTTGACTTACGTCAAGCCAATATTTTGAAGTTTAAGCGGTCAAATCTTAACAAACAATATTTTTTGACTAAATTCTAAAAAATTACTTTGAAAAAAAACGAAAAACGCGAAATTCTACAAAAATTTGTTGGATTTGATCAGAAATACATTTTGTAGAGAATCCCGGCAGCATTTGGTGCACTCTGATTGCCGTATCTTCATAAAATCGACATGACCACCCCCTTGAGGGTGGGCGTCATAATCGTGGTACTTTCAATCCCGCTCATATAATTTAGGGCAGTGTGAAAAATCTCAGGATACTCGTTTATAGTCCAGCCTCGCCTAACTCCATATCTCAAACTTACATGTGTTCTCACCCCACCTGGTGGTTGAGTTATTATAACACAAACGATTTTTAAAATCTATTTTAGACCCACATCAAAGCGTCTGAAAATTACACAGAGTACGGGAAGAGTGAGGTCAACTTAATGTTTGTTTCATTTTTTTGAATTTCGCTCTTGAATTTCTGGAATCATCTTTGAACGCCGATTTTTACAATTTTTCGTCTTCAGATCATACTTCTCCTAGACGGATGTCAGATAAGACCTTTTTCGACTCAGGTAGATAATATAGTTCGTCAATATGTTTTTTCGGTATTTGAATTTCACCTAGAATCTAGAATATGACTATAATGAACGAAATAAAAGTTCGAAAAAGTTTCTCACGAACAAACAGTACCAAAATTGAAGCTGAGATTTCACTGATCAAAAAGTTTTCTTCAGCATCAAATTTTGAACCAATGCAGCGTCCATTCATAATTAGGTTTAACATTTTTGCTTAAAATATTTGAATTCTAGAATTCGATTAAGCATTTTCGTAATTTATTCATGCATTCGTTAGGGGGGTCTATTTACCAATAAAAATTTTAATCAAGGTAGATCCGGTTTTATGCGTAAGTTAGGTTGTTCGGTTTGTTTTAGCCTTTATAATTATATTTATGATCAATTCATTCGTGCTACGAACAGTGACCAAGATCTCTGCATGGTGCAAGTATTTTTTTCACAAAAATCTAGAACAAATCTAGAATTTCAAATTGATTTTTTTGCTTAACCCGCATAACCGTATTCCACCATATACTGAACATTTTTATTGTGATATAACCCCCGAAACGAGCATGACATTAAATTATCGGATGTCTTAATCGATTCTACAATTCAATTTTTTTAACCAAAATGTTAAACCTAATATCGATTTGACGCCTGATGATTGAAGAATATTTTTTCGACTGTTCATTTCCGGTTCATTTCTTCATTTTTTCAATCTAGAATTATATCAAAATTCTTCTCACTTTCCCTATTATATTTATCTACCTTAGTCGAAAAAAAGGCTTCCTTCTAACATTGGCATTAAGAATAGAGTTTGATCGAAAAACTGGCAATCGGCGTTTAGTGATTCTAGAGAAAAAATCGAAATCGAATTCCTTTCATCACTTTTTTTTCTATTTATTCGCTACTTTGTGTAATTTAGTGACGTTTTGTTAGGCTAAAGATATAATTTCAAAAAAAACGTTGTCTCTAGAATACATCCACCTGTGTTGAGTACAGGTTGACTTTGGAGTTGTATCGTTAGACGAAGGCTAGATCTACAAACGAGTATCCTCAGATTTTTTACAACTGCCTACAACTGCTCTAGGCGTGATTGAACCAAAAACACACGCTCCCCTTAAGCTAAAAATTTGAATTTTTAAAAATTCTAAATTTGTTTCTAGATTGTTTTGAAAAAAAATTGCCACCATGATTCCTGGGTCAACTTAGTTATACCGATATAATGTATCATAATTATTCTATAAAGGGCTCAAAATTACGACCCCTTAAGGATCTCCGTCCCTAATTGCATATTCTCGATAATATATAGCCGAACGGCCTCGAACGATGTATATTCAATTAGCAGTTTGTAGACTAGCCTTCAACTTGCGAAATATTGCCAAAACTTTTTGATACACACCTCGCTCACATAAGCGCACAAGAGCACCTAAGCCAAACGCATTCCTATCCTCTGAGTTATATTTTGAAATAACCTCATTTCAAACCATAACCTGCTTATATTACAAAACTTTTGGGTAGCTTTTGTCGATAGTGCTATATTTATTTCTAAAATACGTTAATAACCTGCGTCCAGAAATACGGTTTTTGGACTTTTTATTCGGAATTCCTACTTATCCTAGGTTTATTTCAAATTACATAAATTTCCAAAGCTAGTAAAAACAAAACTTTGTAGGGGCGTTTTTGCAATTTCGACCCGCAACTCAAAATATGAATTTTTCAATCACGTTAGAAAATTTCCGGTCAAAAAATGTGCTTCGAGTTTTTCGAAAGTAGACTCAAAAGAAGCTGGGACAGTGAAGAGAAAGTGGCTTACGTCAACCCGAATTGAAGTCTTTAGGTGGTCAAAATTGACACAACGTTAATTTTGACTAATTTTGGTAATAATACTTAAAAAATCGAAAAAATTGCAATTTCCGAATTTTTTTTGTTTTCTATTGTGGGTTGTTTATGCGTTCAAATTAAACATTATTTGGTGAGTATTTATTACATATAATGGCAGAGGAATGTAGGAACCGGGATACCCTTAAGTCGATTTTCGTAATTTCAGCTGACAAAAATATTCTACATTTCCACTTCGACGTTTTTAATTTGAATGTCAAAAAATTTGAGATTTATATTTTTCATTTTGAAGCCATGACAAAATTTGACAGTCAAATACTTTAAAATTTTGCATTTTGATAGTCAGATCAAATACTTCAATTTTTCCAAAATAAGCATATTTCAAGTTCAATGTAGCAAAATCTTTAAAAAATTCATTATTTATAAATTATCGGCTAATTTGTACTTTTTTTCAAGTTAAAAACGTCAAAATCGACATATATAAATCGACATATATATAAGACACAAAACGCCACAGGTTGGACATCTCCTGATTACAAAGCTAATTGATTCGGGATGGAAATTAAGATAAAAAAGATTTTCTAAAACGATTAAATTTCGGGGCAAAAGTGATATCGAAAGCGACCGAGTTAAGATAGTGGTTTGAATTCTAAACCCTTAGCAAAGTATCCTATTTTATTACAATGATTAAAGTTATCACAATGAGATTGAATTTTGCAATAATTCGGGATTTTAATTGACAAGAATATCGATAACTTAACCAAACGATTTAATAATAAGTTTAAATTTTTACTAAAGACGAGGAATGCCTAAAATTTTAACAAAATCTTCCTAATAAAAGAGATTTTTTGCAATTTCGTTCTAGAATCCGCAATATATTTTTTTTTTTATTTCAACAAAAAATGTCACATAATGATGGCATTACGAAATCTTCAACCTATGTCCGTCAAATAAGAGAATTATGTTTATAAGTACCACACAACTTTGAAAATAAAAAAAATGTTATTTTGGTTGTTTTGTTATTGGAAAGCATATCTTTAATCGAGGAAGAACGAGCATTCTGAGTCAAAAGCGGCAAATTAATCCGAATTAATTAAACATATATACGATCGATTTGGTGCATTTTCAAAATATAATACAAGCAGACAAATCAGGAATGTACACCCCTTAAGGGGGTATACGACTCTGATTTAATAAATTTCCTATTCCGAGTACGTAGATCAAAAAATGCTTAGTAAAAAATAAAACCAATTACAAGAAAAATACAAACCAAACACAAACGAGAGTGAGACGGGCCAACCAACAATCAAATCACCTGAATTGAACACACAATTGGTTTGTATGGTGTTTACCTAGGCAATTTGATCCTACTAGTATCGGAATAGGATTACGATCGATGTGCATTTTTCAAAATATAATACAAGCAGGACAAATAGGAGATGGTACACCCCTTTAAGTTTTGGTGGTCATGTCTGTTTATGGAAGATTTAAAAGGCAATCAGAGTGCACCAAATTGCTTCGAGACCAAAAGTTATATAAGTGTGCGAGGATGTAAAGTATAAGTGATATCTTCAACTTATAAATAACATAAACTTATATAACACTGTCTATATTCCTTTAAAGTAGAGCTACCCACTAACCAGGGAGGGGTGGTTTGAGTGTGGTGTAGAATAGGGATTGTAAGCGAGGGTGAGCGAGAATATACTAGACTCACTGGTTAGTGAGTAACTCTACCTGAAAGAGATATTGTTATTAACAGTCTGTTATATATTATTAATAAAATAAAAATTAATGATAAATAATGTAGAACGATTTGGCTTACTATAGTACGTAATTGTAGCAAATAATTATAAAATAAACTAAAACAAAATAAATTCAATATCACGATCAGACACCAGGTACTATTTAACATAGTCTATGTGATTGGCACACATTTTTTCTAATGATATTAAATAATTGAAAATAGTACTCTGCATTCATTGGTCCACATTACGGTGTAAAGTTCATGGCACACTTACGAAAATTTGCATTTCAAGGCTCTTTTGGTCAACTTTGGAAAAAATGGTGAGACCAAATATTCCATATCTTTCTTCGCCGTATCTGATCCATTCGAACATTCCATAAACCCATCAACACTCCTCAGAATTATAAGTGGACACAAAAATAGTTTTAAAATCCAAAGTTTTCCCAGTGTATCAAAGCCCATTTTCTCTAATCTTCGTTAAATTGCTTCTCTAAAGATCAATCTAACCCATGTGAGGGGTTTTAGGTGAAGTCCGGGTGTTTAAGGAGGTCACTGGCGTTAGTCCTTTTTTGTGGGGGTGTCTCTAGAGGGCAGGCGCGCCTACTAAGCTACCATACTAACGTAAAGGGTCGTGAAATATCATCGAATCATCAAAAACGAGCACGAATCAGACTGCAAGGATGTACATGCGAACTTGAGTTATGATTGAGACCAATTAGGGGCCACTCCTTAACGAACGACAAAATTTCCATATTAGAGAATATTATTCCTTGAATAGAGAAGAGACGCGTCGAAGCTCAGCTCTGGCACGCACCCTGTCGGTCATGCCATATTCGTTGATGACTCGAAAAAGGATATGCAGCAAAAAGCTTTTAGAATAACAGTACTTTTAAGGGGTAACCGACGCGTTTTACTGATTTTAAGACGTCTTTCAATGAAAAAAGGGGGGAGATTTTTGATTTCGCACAGAATCAAAAGAAAGGATTCCAACTGACAATGATCATATGGAAATTTATTTTGAATGATTTCACTGACCTGTAGACTCTACAGTGTAGAGCCTCAAGAAAAAAAAGCAAAAGTCGGAAATAGAAAAACAATGCATGCCTTCGTCTGATTATAGATGTTCCTTGAGAATATTGTTTATGTTATTTTGTGAATCGTTCCACGAGCCGGATTTTCGAATTTTTGCGTAGGTGGCTCTACATTTCAAAATCGTATTTTTTTAAATAACATTTTGATGATCGCGTATGACGAAAAGATGCGCAATCGTCGTTTTGCTAGAAATTGTTTTATTAACTATGGGTTTATTTTAACCACAGGTGGCGGTAAATCGAATTATAAGTTTATTTTATTTTGATTCTGACGCCACCTGTGGTGAAATAAACTTAGTTTATAATACTGTACAGAAAAACGATTATTGGGCATATTTTCGTTATACTAAATCACAAAAATGCACTTCAAAAAATTCGATTTTGCAATTTAGCGTCACTAATAGTGACTCACTATATATATATGCTATTATCTGCCCTCTTTGTAGGTCGATAGAAACGTTCGCTGGGCGATGGATATCAGATTAGTATAGTTCATATTTTAGCAAGCTAAGGATTAATGTTTGAAAACAGTTAACGGCTTCTGTTAGTGCTTCAAGGGGTTGTTAGTGCTACATGCTGAAAATAAGCAAGCAATTCAAAGTGGCTTTGATTTATTACACGACAAATTTAGACAATTAACTCGTAGACTCGATTTATGGCTACGCGTCGCCATACACCATTTAATCGCATTTTACGACGCAACTTTTTGTTTTCTTATCCTCATTAAATGCTTTTAAATTTTTTTTTTCAATTGTATAGCCAATTGGCTGAATATTATTTTAAGCTATTGAAAAATGTATGTTGATAATGAAACTTTGCTAATATATATATGGCTCGATTTATAAGTATGGCGAGTCGCCATAAATCGAGTCTGGGTACAGATTCATGTCTAAATTCTACGAGTTAACGTCAAAATAATCAGAGATTATCATTCCGATAGTGCGTGGTTTTTGCACAGTTCCAGAAAAATTAAGCAAGCTAAAAATTAAGCATTTTTTAATGAAAACTTTTATAAAAAATTGATATTTTTCCTACCAGTTATCCTCATGGTTTGAATTAACATATGCATTTTCAAATTTATTCACTCCTGCAATATTTACACAGTTATGGCGATTACAAATTGCTTGCAATTAACTCGATTTCACATCCACAAGTTGTGGGCCACAACCCCATTAACAATTAATAATAATGCATGCAAAAAAATAGTAAATTACGCTGCCTGTATTTGTTTGATGACGATGTTGAAGCATTTGAAAATGGCTGTTACTAAATAATAATTTGTCTACCCTGCAGAGTTCCTGCTTTAAAACACAAATAAGGGCCTGTTTTTATGATCAATTTCATGTATTGAAAATTTTATAGGTTATTTAATAAACAAGGGTTCTGGGACTTTAGATAATTTTGAGTATCATTGAATCCTTCTGAAACCATTTTGTTCACCCATTCTTCATTGCCACCAAATAGGGCCCTCCGAAATAGTTTGTCGCTATTGGCAGCTTAAAAACCAATTTAAATTAAATGACATCAAATTACTGAGACTATCTTTTTCATTAAACCTTGAAAACGTTATTTTGCATATATTTTTTTGTTAAATTTACGTGGAAAATTTCCAATTGCTCTGCGAAAAATATTTGCATGTACAAAAACGGTTAAGGGGGTAGTGTGACACTGGCGGTGGCCCATAACTCCAACCACGATAGCAGCGCAGCTGCTATAAATATCTCAGGGGAAAGACTTGGTTCTCTCAAAGCTACATTAGGTAGTATGCCTGCCCAAAAAAAGCAGTTTTAAGGGGACCAGTCGCTAGATAATTTTTTCATTTGAGGTTAATGTAGAAAAGTTCGGTAAAAATTGAAAAAATATCGTGGGATAAACAAAGTATGAGCCTATAATTGACCAAATTTTCTGTGTTTTTTAAGGGGTTTTCATCGTCAGAATTGTTTGAAATACTAAAGGGCAATAAATCGAGTTAAGTCGGAAGAACGAACGGCACTGTGCCTGATTTTTCGTTCGGATTTCTGAGCGTGCGTGCGATCGGCGATTTCTTGTGGCGAGAACGAGAGGACTCATCTAAGTAATAAAAACAATAAATTAATATATAAAAAGAACAAATTAAGTTGTCCCCCAGTGTCACGGTACAAAACAATGCAAAATGTTTGTCAGGCAAAAAATAGGGTTGGGGTGAGAATCTTAGGGTTCCGTAGGAACCCTATTCTTCTTGCACCAACCCTAGTTTTTTTTGACAAACGTTTTGCCATGCCCCAAGTGTACACAATAGCTTTTATGAACACAAAATACAATCCTATCTTGACAAGGTTAAAATTAGGGTTAGGTAAACTCGTGTCCAGTGTACACGGTATAAAACGACGCAAAGCTGTTTCTTGGGAAAGGCTAGGGTTAGGGTTAAAAAATAGGGTTGTGTTTCGCAGGAACAAACGACCATATTTTTTAAATATAACCATAGTCTTTTCCGAGAAAAGTTTTGCCATACCACGAGTGTACACACTAAACTGATTAAAGCCCCCGACAGGGCCCGCCGGGAGGCAATTTTTTTAAAAATATTATGCAATGATGAAATTTAATTGGTAAAAAAAATAACCGCGTAACAGCCCCCGGCAGGGCCCGCCGGGAGGCAATACTTTTCAAAATATTATTCAATGATGAAATTCAATTGACAATAAAATTAATAGCGTAACAGCTCCCGACAAGGCCCACCGGGAGGCAATACATTTCAAATTATTTTGTTGATTTTTAAGAGATTTTCCCAAAAAATCCTTTGCATTCTTAAAGGTATTTCAAGCGAAGTACGCTAGAAATTTGTTGCTAAACTTTTATGAAATAGATAAAACTCAATTTTCGTGACAATCACCAAAATATGCAAAAATGAAAATCCCTTGGTTTATCATATTCTGCTTATATCTCAGCTCTTTTTCACTTTACGAAGATAATTTGTTACTTTAATATCATTTCTGATCATTTGATCNCACTTTTCTATGGTAGGGATCGATGAATGTTCCAAAATGAGGAATTTGAGACATACTTGGAAAATCCCTTAAAATCAGCAAAATAATTTGAAATAAAAAATAAGCGATTTTCACCGAATTCACAAGCGTTGTCAGATCAAAATACAAAAAATTAAAATTTGGGTTTTACCATAGTTTAAAACCATTGGTTCTGCCAAATATTCACGACTGAAATCCTACGAACTAAATTGTGAATGACCTGGGTTTTTCAAAAATGATTTGATTATCCTCCGATTTGTTAGTGGATTTACTTAATAATTCAAATCATAGTTTTTAAGAAGCGCTAACCTTTTTAAGACAAGCGGGATGATCCGTTATTTAATAAAATTATTCATAACCAAACACATCATTCAAGGTCGTTTCCCGCCGATAGATGTTATTTAAAAGTTAAATAAGGCATTTTATTTTTTATATTTGACGACGAAACCCCGAAAATGATAATTTTTCGACATAATTAAGCTTTTTGAGAAACAATGATTTCCCCTGAGTGTTTTTTATGGCTTCTTACTTTTTCTAGTGAGATATTGGCATCTCGTGGTAATATTTTCATGTTTTCCTAAAAATTCCGAGAAAAAATATCACTTCTAAATTTATTTTCGGTAAAAAATCCGTTTTTTGGTATCTTATTCACAGTAAAAAGTTTGTCAGAAAAAAGTTTAATTTATTTTCCTTAATTTTGTCAAAAAAATGTCCGCCAAATATACCGGGAAATGACTAATTCATTAAATCGGTCCAGAAGTTTCCATTTTGACAGATTCATGTATCGCTCGCGCCCTTCGGGCGCTTGCGATACTTTTTTTTTGGCCGGAGTTTGGCTGGAGTTATGGGCCGCCGCCTGTGACACTAGTGTCCCAAAAAAAGTTGGCTGAAAGTAAAATATAATACTAAACTGGACTCAAAAAAATTATTGGTGTTCGTTTCGCAGTCATCTGATAATAGATTATCCCACTAGAGGTCGCCAAAGTGGTTAATTTGAGTGATTTTGATTAAAACAAGGATTTTACACTTCATTGTAGATTTCAGTTATTTTATATCAAACTTGACCCTAAATAGATTATGTTGAATTCTGTCGAGCGAGTTTTTTTTAGCTCATAAAATACAGTAGATACCCTCAAATTAATAAATTAATACGTCTGAAATTACATGCAATAGCTTTAAAAGTACCAACAAAAGATTCGGCGTAGTATTATATCAAATTGTTAGCCAACTTTTAGGGGACACTACATCCTTCAGTTATTATTTTGTTAATATTTGAATAAGTTCCTGATAAATGAAACGTTAAACGGCTTTTGAGCGCTATTTGCATTTTAAGCTTTGGCTGAGTCGGCTTTGTGATGGTTTTTAGTCAATAAATCCTGAGGCTTATTTTGGATGAATTTTAAATATTTTGAAGTGCGCTTAGATTGATAAAGGATCATATAATTCAATCAACACGTGTTTAATAAAGCACCAAAACGTTTAAAATTAGTCAATACAAAATCTAAAATTAATAGTTTAATACTGGGGGAGGTCCCAATAGGACGATTAGGCATTTTCCAACCATTGCGCACTTTCGGATGATTGAGCCCGAAACGACACTTTTTGCAAAAACAATATAAACTCATAGGCGTTCAAAATAGTATTCCTTGTAAAAATTTAAATACACGTTTATGATTGATCGATGAAAAACCTAATTCAGCACAAACTTTAATAAACGGCTTTGATTGGTACTAAAGTAGATAAAACATTGGTTTTTTTTAGATTTCGGACAATTGGACTTTACTCGGTCACTTAACCCTTGTGAGCATATAAAAAAAAGTTCCGCCAAGGCACCATTGCCACAATTGTGGCTCTACTTTAAATGTTGTTCACAGAAAGCTTAAGGCAGTTGGAATTTGAATTTTTTCTGCATAAGGAAGTTGAGAGGTAATATTTTCGCATCCGAAATTTTATATTCTAGAATTTCAATTTTTAGTTCTAGAAAATATAGTGAGAAAAGCAAGGTATACCATATCACGTGATACACGGTCACAGTTGTCTTCACAAGTGACCTTTTTGTCGGAAACGATGCACAAGTATCTGGCCTACGTCATCGTTTTGTCCGCTTTGATTTATATTTCAAACATCAAAAGTAATTTATAAATAAGTCGAAAATTTTGATGGAAAAATCATGATTTTCGATTNATGCACAAAACGCTTTCCTAAAAACTGGCTAATCTCACACTTGTATTTTATGTCTAGTTCTGAAATAATTTTTCAGGAAGTGAAACATAGGCGAAAAATCCTTATAAATCAACACCCCGTAATTCTGGGACAAAACATTTGAAAAAAATTTCAATTATTTTTTCGGAACCGAATCAAAATTCTTTATAATGTGTTTGAAAGAAAAGATTCTACGATCCCGTTTTTTGCCGTTTTTAAATGATTTTAGGTATGCTAGAGCCACAATTGTGGCTCTGTGCTCACAAGGGTTAAGGGGTAGGCATGGCCGATTTGACATATTCACGGTGATATACTGAAAACTAAGAGCTTATGAGAAAAACCGAAAATACTTATTTGTAGATCTATCCTTAATTTTGCGAAAAAAATACATCACAAATTGTTTTTTACCATCAGACCCATTATGGGTCACGCGTTAGCGGGTCACCCATAGTTACAGTATCGTTGCAAGATGTCCTTTTCCAAACTGCAAAATCTATCTCCTGTCAGACGATATATCCAATTTCGCTCAAATTTTACAGAACGCGTATCGGTAGTATGCCAAGCTTTTAAGACGAACTTTTTTTGATCCGGCGACTAAACAATTCTGGAACTGCAAATTACCGACGTTTTTTGCCAATATCAGACTTCAATATCTATCTTCTCCGAGAATACATTTGCAAAATGGCTCAAATTTTTTCTAAGTTATCTTCAGAAAATTTCTCAGAGATTAATACGAGCTTTTGTTTGCAATTTCCGGCCAAAATTCCAAATATGAATTTTTCAAGGTCACTTGAAAAAATGTCCCAAAAAAAATGTACTTAGATTTTTTCGAAAGTGGGCTCAAAAGAAAGCCAGTGAAACAACTAGAATCAATTTGCAGCATTCTTATTGCCTTTAAGGCCTTATTCCATCAGCCATGCCTAACCCCTTAAGGGAGTGGGTGTCGCTGATTTGAGCCTCTTCCAAGGTCATTTCCCGCCAAACTAGCAAAGTTGATATTCCAAAAACATTTGTTACTAACAGAACCAACCTTCGCAGTAATTTTAAATTTAACAGTAATCTGATACAATCCCACCTACGCTTTTAAAAAGCTTCTTAAGAAGACACGCAGTTTGTACCTACTCCTTCAATTTTCATCATTTTTTATTATTTTTTTGTGTGAGGCTCCGGAGAAGCCTA
>SCLH01001740.1:47132-80685 GCA_004367855.1 Oikopleura vanhoeffeni
CTGGATCCGCGACGCTAACTGTTACTCATCTAAGCGGGGGCGGGTAAAACGCCCCAACCAATCAGAGACGTTCGGAAATTGCGCAATTCCCCGCAAAATATTTTAATTCAATTAAATTGCTTCTAGAAGCACGTGAGTAATAAATGAGTCATAAGTTATGACTCATAACAGAAGAAATTAATTTCCACGCTTGTTGCCGGGCGCATCGTGTTGAGTGTAAGAGGACACCGACGTTTTACGCAAAATATTCTTCATCTATTCCTATCATGTTGAAGGGAAAGCCAAGTCAGAGCCAATCAGAGAGCGCAATTCTTCCACGCTTTTAGCGGTGCCCTCTGAGTGAATTGTACGAGTTAATTAAGAATATTTCAAATTTCCCAAAGTTTCATTTTTTAAGTTTTCACAATAAACTCAGACAAGTTTCACAAAAATTTAACATTATTAACTTTTGAACGAAAAGTCGAACAAATTAGCAATTTATAAAAAAAAATTATAAATTTTTGCAGTTAAACCTTCTACGCACAAAGCAATTCAGATTGTCATATAAATTGTTTTGTGCGTAGAAGGGTTAACTGCACACATTTATAAATGTTTTGTGCATGAAAAATAAATCAAAAAACTATTTTCTTCATCAATCTATCGGATTTTTATATTATCAGAAATAAAATAATATTTTGTAATTTTCCCTATTAATTATCAAATTATTCTTAAAATTTATATGGAAAACCATTTCCGATATTTCCGCGTATTGAGTACCGGTTGAAAAGGGCTGAACTCGGATCGTTTCTCTTGGTATGACATTCGGCATGTTGTCGGTAAATCCACCGTCATAATAATAATTATCGTTTATCTGTTTATAAAGTTATATAATACAGTACAGCCCGAGTTTACTCTTTGACCGCGTTTTTGTATTGCGCAAACATAATCGATGGTGATCGGTCAATATCCAGAATAACTGTATCTGATTGGTTCATTTTTGCGGAATAGAAAATTTAAAGTTTGTTCATCTAAATGAACGCTATCAGTCCTTCTTATAAATATATTTCAATTTTTAGCAATATAAATTCAATTGTGGCGCGCAGTAGATCTGCGTGAAATCGTGATTGCGAGAATTTAACTTTTTTTAGTAATAATTATTAAATTTTGCATATAATTAACTATACGTGTTAATTTCCTAAAACTTTTTTGAAAAATTAAATCGAAACAAATCGTAGATGATATTATCGAGATATTTTCGGATATTTGGTTATTAAAAAATACTTCAGTGGGAAGCAAAACAGCACTATGGTTTTATCCATTTTGCGGTCGGTTTTAAAAAATTCTCAATAATATGAACATTTTCATCCATCTCGAAATTATGAAGTGTATTATCAAATTTACGGAACTTAAATTAAGGCGATTTTTGAACCCAAATAATGAAGATAACTGATTGCTCGACCAATCAGAAATAAGCTTCAAAATAAAGTGATATTTGGTTGAGTTTTTCAGTTAAGAAAATTATATTTTAATTTTAGCAACCACGAAATTCGTACACAGTTTTGTTAATATCGTTTTTTAAAATACAGTCCCGGACACTTGAGATTCTGTTCGCACTCCAAAAAAACACATAAAATCCCCTCGAATCGCACCGCTAGAAGCGTGGAAGAATACGCGTCTCTGATTGGCTGTAATTTGGCTTTCCTAACAAAATGATAGTAAACGATGACTAATAGCTTGCTATCAGCGTCGCCGCGCTCCGAGTGGATTGTACTGTATGTAATAAATTCGATCCAGAATAGCCAAAGAATTCTGGAGCGAAATTCTCGCGCGTTTTTTTTGGGGGCTTATTATGAGGGTCTCACGTAAAAGCTACTCCTCGTGGATTTTTTAGTTAAACATTTTAAACCGAAATGATTGAATAGCGGATGAGTTTGCGCAGCGCTGTTGCTACCGAAACCGTAATTTTTGTTTGTTCTCACAAACGATACTTTGAATTTCAGAAAAGCCATAAATTTTGATTAAAATGCTAAAAACCTAAACGATATCCCCTATTCACACGTTTGTGGATATCCCGGCCCTGATTAGGAAACGTAGTGTTAAACACTCGCCAATTTGGGTATGTAATCTGCAAAAAAAAATGAATGGTTTTATCACCATTCTCATGTTAAATAATATTTTTTAAAAGTATGGATTATCTCGTGCATGAAAATAATTTATCAATCTCTCTCCTTTCTATAACCTACGCATTCTTATGTACTCATTATTTCGGAAGTTTTGACTTCTAGAAATGCGTATATTTAAACCGGAGGCCATACTGTAATGCAATAAAAGTCTTAGAAATTTCGTTACAATTTTTTTAGGTCTTCCACGTGATTTGAGTACTTTTGAAAGAAAGGCATATTACAGTAATTGAAAAAGTACTCAAATTACGTCAAAAAATTCAAGGGTCAACTTTCAAACGTTTTTAGACTTTTTTCGCATATTACCAAAGTACGAATAAAATCACGTGACGAAATAATTCAAAAATAAGGTTGGAATATGTCATAAATTAATCCTTATTTCTCGAAAAATAAGATCACGTGACGTTTTTGGAGAATATTATTATGTTCAAAAACTCTTGAATTGTGTGTTAATTAACCAGAAATTTTTCGACGTAATTTGATCACTATTTGTTTTACTTAAACCAAAACCTTGTTTCCTAATTGAAGGTCACGTGATCGTTTGGACTTTGGTGTAATGAGAAAAAAGTCTTAAAACTTCAAAGAGCCAGTTCACTTTTTTTAAAAATTGATTCAAGCAATTTTCGAAAAAAAACAGTACTACTTTACCACCTATTCCTTAAATATACGGTGACGTGATCATTTTTGGGTATGGTGTGATGGGAAAAAAGTCTTAGAGATTTTTTTTGATCCCGCTCTAAGGCTTTTTTAATGATTTAAATTTTGTTTGCAAAAATTAAGTACTGTACATACAGTAAAATTTTTCGAAAAATAACGCACAAACGTCAATTATCCAATAGTCGATCGAGTCGAGCACTTTGTAAATTTTCATTCATACAGTGAGGTGGAGTGAGACCAATGGGCAACACTTTTTCGCAGATTTGATTTTTTCAGACCTATGAGACCAATGGGCAACACTTTGAATTTTTGGTATTTCTATGGCAATTTTTTTCGAGTTGCGTACCATATTAGCTACACCACCCCGTAGATAATGAATGGAATAATATATTCGCAGTGTAGGTGCGTATCTATTATGGTACTTATTTGTTTAGAGGTTGGTGGGTGGGGGTCGTTAAAAATATTAGCTTGGCCACCTGGTGAACAAGACCGACTAGTGCTAGTAGGATATTTTTTAACAAAGAGGGTAGCATTATTATTTACCTTAGATTCATTAGCGGGTGTTTTAACCTTTTATCCGAAATTGTTTCTGACACTTTTGACCGAAAGTTTTGTTTCGCTCAAAGATGTTCTAGAGGAACGGTTAAATCCCGATAGGATGTTTGCCAGTTATGTAATACTCTGGAGTTTATTTGAACATTATTTAATATTGTATAAATTACTCAGGAGTTTTCACTGTGTACCATATTAGCTACACACCGTAGTATGAATGAATAATATATTCTTGTGAACTAAGGAATTTCTTGTTGTAGTAAACTGGCCTTACAAGCTAGAAACACTACCTTATAACCCATTATTAGCCATATTTTATATGTATTAGGTATTTTCTTTTTTAATTTATTTTCCCTACTTTTTATCAATATTTTCGGAAAATACTCATGAGTAGTTTTGAAATTATTGTTTGTCGTTTTTGTAGTGTTACTCTTGTAACTGCGTTATTAGTTTGTCATAAGAGAATTTTATTATGAATTTTGATTAACCATTTTTTAGTCAGCCCTAATTACTAAGGAGATGTCTGATTGGTCAGCGGCAAGGATTTCCTATGGAATCCCCACCTTTGCCATGAATTTATTAACAGAATTTGGTTACCGCTGAAGGAAGTATTGTGACGCTGCAGCTTTTCCAAGTTTTAATCATGAAAAGGTTTGTCCTACATGAATACTACATGATCTTATTTTCTGTTGAAAACTTCGTTGAAATGAATATCTGTTTTTAAAGTTATTGTTAAGTTTACTGTTGTGTTACTCCTGCAGGAGTATTTTACCAGATAGTTTTGCTGCGTCTGTCTCTCTAAGATCCTTTCTATTTTGTATAAATTAGTTTAGCTACGACATTATCCTCGCTATCCAGTTGGCCTGCCAAGACTTCAGTCTGATAGCTAGATTGAGCAGTGAGAGATATAAGACGCAAATATAATTCTTGCTTTTCCTAATCAACGGTATGAGAAAACTTTCTCGCGTACTACGGCTTTGCTCTTGGGAGCTCCGAGTGACGAAAGTGTCCTTGAATTTTATATTTTTGCATAAGTATTTTTATTGATGTTCTTAATTTGTACTCCTGAGTATTTTATTTCAAGTTCCATTTCAAATTTTGAATAACTGTTGCTGATAGATAGTTTAGGACTCATTTTATTTCATTTTTCCCAAACTTGGTGATTTTGTATTAAGTTCTAAAATAATTTTGTTGTGTGACAGGCATTCCTTAACGTTTAGTGCATTTTCAGTGGAAATATAAATTTTTTTACTCTTGAGTATTTATTTTTTTAAAAAAGATGTGTTATTTGTTTTGACTAAATTCAATCTTATAGACCACAGCTGAGTCAAATTCCCTCATGGTACTATTTGCTGACTCTTTGTCTAGTTTTGTGGTTCTCATATAAGATCTACGAAAAATCTCATGGTTAGAGATAACCCAGAGTTTTTCCGTTTTTGTACTTTGATTTTGTCAAGGTCAACAATAAACAAATTATTTTTTTATTGGTTCTCATAACCAGATTCGGACTTTTTGATCAATATGAATGAACTCATGAGAATTATATGTACGCCAGGAATTCTGACGCACCAATTGAATTTTTTAAACCCCAATTGTCATGGTAACGTCAAATTTTTATGGTTGAGAAAGTTTTTTAATCCTTGATTCTGATAATATCTCTTTTGCCAAAATTCTTCTATTTTTTCCGCAATGTCCGGAGCAAAGCGTTTGAATTTCCTCGTGATTATAGAGACCAAAGCAGCTTCCAGGATTTTTGATTTCGAAAATTTTGGCAGATTCCTCCTTTTACTTCGTTAAATTTTAGTACGTAATGGTCTTTTAATTTCTCTTCTGAGTAATCTCGGAATTTCTCTACTTTCGAACGCTGTGTGCCCTAACCATTTTTACAAGTGCATACAAGTTATATTTTTCAGATCTGGTTCTCTAATATTGTTTTGTAGTCGAAATTTGTCCAAATGGGATTTGCGCTCTGCGTAGGACATTTTAGGCTGTCCATTAGTGAGTTTCGATGAAGTTGATCACTCTGAGTATGAAGCAGTCTTCAGGACTTTTCGTTGCTGTATCCTAGACAACTATGAGTGTCTTAAATTCATTTTTTGACATTTCCTCTCTATTTTTGTTATTTTGTGTTTGATTTTTTCCAAATGTGGTTAACAAATTTAAGATTATTTTAATTTAATTTTTGTGTTTGTTAGTTTTTTTGGAATTGAAATGGGAACCCCAACCGCCCTCACCACTCGTGCCTTTTTGCGTAGGTTGCCATCTAATTTCTTTTTTCTATTTAGTTTTTGGACATTTTGATTTTGATGTCCTATTAATGTTTTTTATTAAATGATTAATTTGTTTATTTATAAATTCACTTTTCTTACTCATGGAGTTAATTTATATTCGATATCCTGATTTTCTGTACTAGTTTTGAATACAAAAGCTGAACTTTTTTTTGCTGTGAGTATTTCCAGAATTCATCTGGGTTACGAATCTGCTTTTGCATTTATGATGTAAAACGTTCTAACGATGTGATTCCACTCAATTTTGCCTATTTTGCCAATTATGGTCCCTACTCGGAGCATTATTTTTTTCTTTGGCCAACGTGTCAAAAAAGTTATAGACCTCTTGTTAGAATTTTCATTTTCTCCCTTTTCGAGGGTTTGATGTAAAAGTCTTAATTACTTCTGAGTAGTGGTAGTTGCGTCTAGAATGAAAATTTCGGAAAACAGGTTCAGATCTCCATAACTTGTTTTTCAACACGTTGGTTGTGGTAGTGCAGAAGTTTTTTCCAGTTTTTTAACTGCCGCATTTTGTCTCATTCTAATATTTACTTACAAAAAATTGTTTTTGAGTATTGTTTTTAGTTTCAAAATTTTAATGCTCTTAGCACAAAATGAGAAGGAAATGTATATTTTTTTACTCATGAGGAATTTTAATTTTTGGCAGCGCCTTCATTGCTAACATTCTAGGTATATTCCCCTATAGTGAGCAGGGCATGCTAGAGTTAGCGCTCCATCTCATAAAGATTTTCTTACTTTTCCTCGTCATTTTTATGTCAGAGATTGCAGGTACGTATTTCTACCACTGTGAGCGCCTATAACATTTTTCAAATTGAGCTCTTGCTTATTTTTTTTATTGATATTTATTTTTTAAGTTTTTGAGGTACTGATTTTATCTAATTAATTAGTAATTGTCCGATTGCCCTTGTTATTTTTTCAGAAATTTTTTCAAATTTCTAACAAATGTTATTTTTAGGATTCATTATCTCTATAAAGTGTGTTAATTGTTCTTGCCTAATGCCTACTGATTGGTTTTGCTTACTTTTAGAGCTATTTTTATAAAGAATCCATCTTTATTTTGACAACTTTGATGTCTTTTTGCTAGATATAAGACATCTGCTAACCTTGCAGCCGTGCTAATAAGCTGATTGCTAGACTAACAGCTGTATAGTCTGTAATTTCTTGTTTACTCAGGAGTATTTATTACACTTATAGTAGAAATTTTAACTCTTTTGCCCTATAGTGACTTGAGGATTTTTTGAACAAATTGGTCTGGCATGCCTATTTATTTGTCCTTTTGATTCTGATATAATAATTTAGGATTATTTGTCCTGTTTCAGCCTCAATTTTGTAGAATATAATAATGAATTTTCCTATAATGTAGCCTTTTAACGCTTTTTTCCTCATAGTCGGACTTTTGGCATGCTCCGTTAATCCAATTTTTTTTGAAAAGTTTTCTTGGTATGTGTCTACCTCTTGCCATTCTTTTGAGCCCGTTTTTCTTTAAAATCTGGCCATGGGTATATTTTAGCGTACGATAAAATCTGTCATCCTCATTAACTGCCTCGTGTCATTCTGATATTCATTTAGAATCGTGACAAAAAATTTTGATTTTATTTTCTTTCAGATTGCTCATGAGTAGTTTTTAATAAAGTCTGTTTTGTTTGGGAAGGGTGACATTTGGGTGATTTTTTTGAATTTAAAATTTTGAATGTTTTTAATTAAATTTACTCAGGAGTGTGTTTTGCCTTTCTGATTTTTTCTGGTAAGAGCCCTCTTCATCTGACTTTTAGTTCTGACTCGTTCAATGCTATTTTTGGGAGAGCGTCCCAGATTGACTCTAGATTTTGCGTCAGATTTTGCAAACGTTATTTTAGGCACCATGCTTAATTCCCCGTTCGTTCTGACCATTGGTTATTATATATCTCAATTCTCGACTCTTGTAGTTAATAGTTTGAGCAAGTTTTTTCTTTGTTTTGAGAACTCTAAGAGTTTCTCCTTGCTTAACCTCATTCATGTTGATCATTCTGAAACAGAAAAAATTTTATGGGTTCTTAGTGAATACTTAGTAGATTTGTTTTTGATGTGAATTAATTTGAAAAACTATTATTTTTGGTCAACACCGAGATAATTTTTTGTGTGATTGATGAGTTAAATTATTGATTGTTTTTATTACTCTTGAGTGATTTTGCTGATTAATTTTTGCTTCATTTATCTTCTCTTTTTCCCTTATACTCCTTTTTTAACTCCAGAGTTAGGTTTCGAGGAGTCAACATAATTTTTGGGTTGAAGTTTTTGCCCTTGTAGTTTGACGTGGGTTGAGCAACTCCAGTTGATTTTTGGTTTTCTTTTGGAGCTTTCTGGCCTCCTGTTTTATTTTATCAAAACTACGTTTAACTGCCTGAGTAATTATTATCGGTTGATTGGATTTGGGTTGTTTGTGTCTTTATAACCACCAAGAGTGTCCCCTTGATAGATTGTTCTATATTTGTCATGATGTTTATCTCTGATGGCGATTTTCCGTTCTTGAGAACTTTACCCTTTCCGTCGAACCGGAACTTTTCTCTTCTGGAGGATACCTCACATGGGTAATTTGAACTCGATAAGTAGTGTGGAATTAGCTGAAGAGTACGTCTAGAAAAAAAGGGGGGCCCCGTTTTACTTTTGGCTTGATTTTCCACGTTAGTACCGGGAAAAACATGCCTCAGTGAGCCTTGTCTGGTCATGTCTTTTTTTGGTATGTGTTCTAGAATCTCAGTATGCATGTTCCACAAGATTCTTCACATAACCAAGCCTCTTTGTTTCTGTAAGCAGTACTACCCGCCTTACATCTAGTAGTTGTAAGATTTTCCTGGCTTACGAACATTGTAGCAACGTCTCGCCCAATTCTTGTTTTCGTGGCGTTTTAGGGTCTTGGCTGACATATTTAGGGCACTTTTGAAAAGTGCCTCCATTCTTCCCACTTGTACGTTGACTTCCCGGGATTGGCCGGAGGCGGATTTTTGAACAACCGTAATCTTGTTCTAGGCCCCCTTTCTTAAATGGTGGCTAGTTGTTGTTTAGTTTTTGCTCTTATAGCCTCTGAGTTCGTTAACGTCGTGTATCCAACTCAAGGTAATGTGGCGTCGGTCGATTTGTCAAAGTTCTAACTCATGAGTTTTTAGATTTTTTCCACTGAGTCTGTTGCTTTGAGCTCTACTTTTCAGCCAATCTTCGAGAGCTTTTTTCTTTAAGTCTCTTTTCCCTGAGCATTTGCTCAGCTTTTTTCTCCCTTTCATTAGTCTTTGCGGTTAGCTGGGATTCTTGTTTGATATTTCTTAAGCTAACGAGGGATTTCGTTGGCCGTTTTTCGAGCTTGCGTTGGTTTCAAGCCACCTCAGTGGAAGGTGCTTAAGTGACCCATTGGAGAAAGGATTTTAAATTTTTCCTTTTTAACTCTTTCTCGGTTTGTAGAAATCCGTGTAACCAGGCTGCAGACTTCAAAAGTTTATCGCTCATTCGAGATCAAATCGTTCTTAATCGGCAGGGAGTTAAAAAACTACAAAAGTTTTAATATCTAAAATTTATATTTTTAGTGTTAACGTTTTGTTTCCCTTTTTGTTCTTGTTTTGTTACTCAAAAGAAAAAAAAGGAATTTATTATATGATGGGTTTTCTTCAGTTTTTATATTTTTGGTTTGTTTTAAAAATCTTTTTGAAAGCCCATCAATTCTTTGTTTAATGATTCGTTTGCAGTATAATACAAAATTCATTTGCTTGTCCGGCGCTTTTGGCGAATTTGAAGCCTCATTTCTTAGTTTGGCGCAATCAACATGGTGGCCCATTATTAGGCTTGCCATTCACAAATATATTGCTTTACTCATGAGTTTACTTTTTAACTCTTTGAGCTGATCTCTGTTTGATCTGTAAACCCTGAGAAATTGTTTGTCGTGTGTTACAAATTAGGGAAATTAACATTTCTCTTGAGTATAATTTGTTATTATTCGAAAAAGGGTCATTTCTGATTTTTATCAAGCTTTTGTTTTCCATCTCTTCCATATTTTAGTGTTTTATTCTGATGCCGATTCTTTATCTGAATCAAACATTCTAGCAAACTCAGGAAGTAATTAGTTTTGGTTGATTAGACATATTTCATTCCATTTATCTCTTGGACAGTTAGTGCTTTTGACGTAAGCAATTGTTTTTGGAAGTCTTTAAAATTGAAAATATGTTATTTTATTAAAGAATGGTCGTTAATAGTTTTATATTTTTCTTGTTTTGACAAGAAAAAAAAACATTTTGGTGTTTCTAACTATAAGTGTTAATTGTACTCTTGAGTCATAATTTTTCGTATTAATTTGGTTCCTACTCTGAAAATTTGGAGTGGTTTTGATTCGTAGAGGACTGTTCCCATTCTCTCGATCGAATATTATCTAAAAATTTTTCCTGTGCGCCCCTTATTAATTTAAATAATTTGTGAATAAGAGAGTCACAGGCATCCCGCGAGTTTTGGAATTCTCGACCCTTTTTTTGTGCCGCCATAGCTAATCTATACATTGACGGTTCTACGATTTGACCTGTCAAAATCTGTTGAATTTTATTCCAGAGTGCATAGTTCTATTTCCTCTTGAGTACGTGATTCGGTGGGGCAAATACGGTTATTATTATTGAACTTATTTTGATTAATGTCTAAAATGTAATTGTTATTTGAATAAACTTTGCGCTAGCAAAGTAACTTTCTTTATGGTTGATATATGATTCCTCGAAATAATGTCTGACCCGATTATTTGGGTTTTACATTATCTTCAACAGTTTGCATAGACTTTTGCGTCAAGATTCAATTTTCCCGTATGGTTAGATTGGAGTATTTTTAGGGCCGGCGCAAAGTCCAATTTCTGATTTGCAGAGAACGCGCGCATTATCGCATTCTCGTTTTTGGCAGAAATTTTTGCACATTTTTTGCTTTGTCATTCTGAAAATGATGAAATTTGTTACCCTTGAGTTTTGTATGATAAGAAATTATAATTTTTATGATTTAAGTTACTTTTTAATTTTTGACTTTGGTTGTGAGTGATTATCGCAATTGTTTTACAAGGTTTCTATTTTCTTTGTAGTAACCAATTTTGGGTTATTCTCTTTTGAGGGTAAAAAGCGTGGGTGATATAAAATAGTTTTAAGATCTTACCTATTCTGGAGGTTTTTGGCCCTGTGTGCATAAAAGTGGCTCTTGTTTCGACAGATGTGAAAAAATTGCCTATAAATGGATGGTCTTATATATGTGTCAAAATAATTTTTTCGCTATGAAATTAGCTGCATTTTTGGTGAAAAACTGTAAATAATATCTGTTTTAAAATTTTTTGGTTCATATTGTTAAAAAATTTGTCCAAATGGCATCTGTTTCTTGATCTGAATATACTTTGCCACTTTTTATTGTTGAAACTGGCTCTTTCCGTCTTAAGTTTGGCGTTTATTTTTGTTTTAATTTTTTATTTTTCGAAACACTCTGGAGTAATTATCTTCTTCATGTAAGGTCTAGTATCCTACTGGCATCGTTCTGCTTTTTTGACCTTGGTGATACCCACTCCAATGTGCAGAGCAGATTTAAAATCTACTGCCAGGAGCGTTATTTTTCTTATTGCATTATTAGGTTTTTCCCTCGAGCCGTGTTTCCCAGCAATGATAAACTGCCATGTTATCGCACATAAAAGTTACTCTTATTTACTGAATTTGTGGGCTATGATGCTGGACGTAGTGTTGTAAAATTGCGTAGCAGGGCCTCTTTAGTGCAATGGTTAAACCTGCATGTGTTTTCGTCCCAGTTAATAAGAGTGTGACTTTCTTGGTCGGTTGTTACAACCGGCGCTATATCCCTATTGCCATCGGTCCAGACTTTTATCTCTAATAATTCTGGTGTGATTGGAACCATTTTCGAACCTTATTTATGTATATTTGGATCTGCAGGCACAAAACCTCGAGTTTCTGTTTTAACTCTTGAAGTCATTAGGGATAAAGGGGTATATCATATTTTTCTGAGTTTGATAATGCTTTAGTTTATCTCCCTGATAAAAAAGTGGCATGATTTTTATTATCAGAATGAAACAACACATCGACTCTTAATTGTTCTAAAGATTTAAAAAAAAAATGTTTGATTTTGAGTTTATTTTAAGCTCATCTTGAAATTTTTTCCCATTTGTCTGGAGGTATTTCCATTGTTTGCTTTTCTGAGTCGTATATATAATCTCAGAAATTCCATTCGCTTGAGCAAACGACGTGGACTTGCTTTTGGAAATAAAACCTCCGGAGCTATCATAAAAATTGCTATTAATGCGTGTTTTGGGTGCCATTCCCCCTTGTTTATTTTTCTAACTCTTGAGTAGTAATTTCGTCTTCTAAAATCATCTATCATTAAATATAGAAAACTCGCTTATTTTTAGTTTCTAAGACATAATTTATTGATGACGCAAATTTTACCGTCTTGATACATTGGACGGTACTACTCCATACCAAATGCTGGGCCGAGGTAGTGCCAAATCTGGGCCTCCCCATTTGAATGGAGTTTGAAACTTTTAGACGTGGTGCCCATTTTGAGATGGTGGAAGGCCAGATTTGTCATCCCATTACTCATGAGTTGATTGGTTTAATAAAATTAATAATACGTCATTATAAATTATTTAGTAAACATGGAGGGTTATGTGTTTATGTGGTGTCCAAGGACCTCCATTCATACAAACCCGAAACTTTACTTTTCGCCTTCGCGTGTGTATTTTATGTTAGTTGCTAAAATAACCTGCCCTAATGGGAACGGTTCTATCACATTAGCTGCCCTAGCCATTCGATCGCCCCTGTTTGCCATCCATTTCCGAAATCTGTGTTCGGGAATTTTTCTGGCATTTTGGTAGTTTTCTTGCTGTTTGGCTTGAAAAAGGGGACTTTTTTATTTAATTTTCGTCTATCAACATCTGGAGAATTTACTAGAGTTTTTTGTCTTACTCCACAAATTTTATGTTGGTGCCACTCTTAACTCCTGGATAAGTTGCTAAAAGTATTTAGGTTTTGTAGTCTAGTAGTTGGCCTGTGGCAGTTTTACCGTGATTTCTGTATTTTCTGGGCATTTAATTTGAGATATTCGCCTTTCCTAAATAGGCTGACGCCCTTTCTCTTTTTTATTTTTGTCTGATGGCAATTGATTTATGGTAATTAGCCAGATACTCGTAAATCGTTTAAAATCCCTTGCTTGGAATTTATTCCTGTCATGTATTTCGCCAGTCCCAGACTGTTTTATTTCATTTTTTATTATTTTGTTCCACGAATTAAGACAATTGTGAGTAGGCTAGCCATTGTCGTGCTGTATAGGGCCATTTTACGCTTTGTCCTTGTAGCGTGGTGCGGGGATATCTTGGTTGGGTTTTATATTTTTGTAATTATTGGTATTTCCCCTTTTACTCATTGAGTATTTTATGTCCAGTTTCAATTTCGTCGATCAGGTTTGATAGAGCCCTAATTTTTTTATTTTCCAATCTCTATTTTTTGAGATTTTTCTAAAGCTTTCGGCTCTATTTGTTGGTTCTTTAAAATCGAATCTTTCCCTTGTATGATTCTTTGGCATGATTTTTTAAATTTTATTTTTGCAGTTTTTTCGATTTTCCGTGAATTTATTGCACAATTCCGTCTTTGACCCCTATTTTATTTTTTATAAAGGCTCTTTCTCTATTCCATTCTTAAAAAGATTAATATTGAAATATTTTGCTGCAAATAAATGTCTTACTTATTACTCAGAGAAATTAGATTTTTTACGGATAAACAGGCCCCTTTGCTAGCTTTGGGGCGTTCAAAAATTATGATTTATGGTCCATTTTGGCCGAGTTTAAGTATCGGCTTAGAACAAACATAACGTATATGTATTGTGAGCGTTTTTTAGTTTGCCCGTGATTGGCCTTATCTATTATTTAGTTTGGTTTTGTCTTAACAAGATGCTTATTTTTAATCAATTACTTTTCTTTGGTAGAAATTTTATGCGTTTTTTTGATTTCTCTAGTTTTTTCATAAATCTTAATTTGATTTGCTTGGTCTTTTTTCTATTTCGAGCTTTTTAATTTTGTTGAATTTATGTGTGGAGTATAGAGATGTGTTTAATCATTAATAATGGTAGCTAAAGATTTTTCTTCTGTTTTTACTCATGAGTAGGTTGCCGTAATAATTTTTTTTCATTTTTTAGCTTTCTTTTGTCGTCTTTTCGCGTATACTGCAAATCGAGCAGGTATAATGTTCCTGGACACAGTGGCCCTTTGTGCCCATTCGATGGTCTCTCTGGCTCGGAAAGGTTTTTGACGTTTTGGTCGTGGTTTCTCGGCTCAGATATCCCATTCGTATCAGAGTCGTGGGATGCTGGGTCAGAATCGTCAGTCTCGCGTGTCCCAGTAGTCTTCGTCGGAGTACTGCGCATTTGCTGGAGGGGCTGTTGGCCGCTACAAATTCCCCATTTTATAAATGAGTCGGGACCCGGGGTGTAATTGGTGCCTTACTAGAGATGCAGTGGAGATCATCAGAGGGTAGACTGTGCAGTATTCAGTACTTGAAGCCGTCATAGCGGTACTACTGATGCTGACGACTGTTTCCACTGATGTTACTCCTGAGTTGTGCATGATGCTCTAAACTTCATAATCACTTCAGCATGCATTTGGTTAGCATGTGTGCGATTAATCTGCAGTTTTTGCCATACGCTCTCTGCTTTTCGAAATTATGTTTGGCAGCTTTTTGAGCAAAATGTCTGCCAGACATTTTGTCGAAGCGTTGGCTTGACCATGAACATTGTGTCTAGCCATTCAGCGGGCTCATCGTAATCTGATGATTATAGGTGGCCATTTTCTGTGGGAGGCGTACAGTCGATTGATCTAGAGTTGCTTCGACACTAGTATTAATTTATCTAGAAATACTCTGAGTACTTTCCTAGTTCTTTTCTAGCGATCCACGCTACTCTGATTATTGAGGCAAAATTATCGTGGTGATTCGCTGATCTAGAAATCTAAGAATTTATTCGTAGATCTTTATTTAGCCGAAAAATTTACCTATTTGGTTCATGTACAAAAAACTCAATATGGTCTGGGTATCATTTTCTGACAGTGCCTTGAATCAGTGGGAAAAACAACAGTACACTCATGAGCTCACTGTGTCGAGGAAGCTTGGTCAACCCAGTTTTGCTAGGGAAGTGTTTGGCCCATTCTTGAACATAATAGGATATACTATCAAATGCTTCAATTGCTGCACAAGATCGATGGTTGCTTGTGCAATGCATCAAAATTTTTTCTAACTTGCACCCGTTTTAGCTTCTCAGGGTGTCAGGCACTCTATTCACGTCAAGCCGCCGTTCGTTTACTCTTGAGCAGTAGTGGAATGCTTGAAACATAGTCCCCGTTCATTTCTACACCAGTGTGATTTAAAATTGGCACTCAGATTTCTTGGCCATTTTAAAATTTCAAAACCCCCTAACGGATTCTGTAGCCAGATTAACTTGGCTGACCTCGGGTTGCTCTGGCCAGTTTTTGTATTGCTGAATTATATGATGTACTTTTGAGCTAATTTTTGTTTTTTTTTTTGGTACTAGCAACAGAAATATTTTCTTTTGCAGTTTTACGAAACTGGTTTTCTGATGCCGGAATATAATTTGACCAGGCTACTTCATGAGTTTTTTTGTTGATTTAATTTTGTTCATTCGCTTTTGAGTGCACAATTTAGTTTCAGATCCTTTTTGATCATTTGTAACTAAAGTTCAGATTCTTAGCCTCATGAGTATCATGAATCCACTGTCACATTATTATTCCATGCGTCGGGTACCGTTTAGAAAGAAGATTTTTGTCCAGTTATTTTGCGTGCACTTTCTCATCAATTTTTCTGATGGAAGTACTCTAGTGCTTCCTCGATGTCCGATCTGTTGGAAACTGTTTGGGCATTTCTAAATTTTGAGATTAATGAAGTTAAATCTTTTATAGGCGTTTTTTGAATTTTACTTTCTCGTGGCGAGAGTGTTTCTTGAGCCTGAGAGGCTTCGTTTGAGTACTCTTGAGTTGTGTTTTTCCCCATATACGAATACGTGATTATCTGTCTGGTGGAGATTTATCGCCAAGTTTGTGTACAGAAGGAAATTTGCGCTAGCGGAATCTGTGTGACGGTGGATTTTATCGTGTGCCAAATTCGCGACACTGTTATAGTATTACCATTTTCCAGTTTTTAGCCGTTTTGGTTGCTGTAGTTCGGCATCGTTTACATTTGAGTGATCTCGCCGTATTGTCTTTGGGACAAATTTTGCAACCGCATTTCAAGAGCCTCCAACTATAACAGTTCGGGTTTTAATTTTTGATTTGGTGTTGAGGTTTTGCGTATACTCTAGAGGGCATCTCCCATTACATCGAAAATTTTTAGCGCTACGCAGTTGTCATGTTTTGTATAGGCTACGTCATTATTAATGAGTTTGGGAAAGAGAGCTTAGGTTATGCAGTTCACTCATGAGTCCTAATATGTTTCTGAATTTCCCCATCTTGTTTTACCCGGTTTTGCTGGTTTTCCTGGACCAGGGTTGGGAGGTAGACATTTTATAATTTTTTCTGCAATTCTTTACCGTATGTAATTGAGATCCCATAATTTTTCGTAGGCAGTAGGTACTCTTAGTATTGGGTCCGCAGTGACCCTCCACCAAATCTTTTCTGATATTTTGCATATCGTTTTTATTTATTGTGTTTTCGCGATTGGGAGTTTCCAGGTCTTGGGGCAAAAATCGACGGATATTATGCGATTCTAAATTACATCTATCTCCTCTGAGTATTGTGGTTCGTTTTCTGATATCTGACTTGACTGCTCTGTGTCTATTTCTCTGTTTTCTGATTCTGAATTTTTTCTTGACTTGTTTTGATTTTTTGAGCTTGTTTTTGTACAAAAGTTTTTCATATTTTTGTTTTCAGCGATTAACTCTTCAGTAATTTTTTCGTCTCTCTTGACGTATAATTTGACCCAGATTTTTGACCGTCTTCTAATGAGGACAAAATTGGATTGTTTTGCCATAACTATTTCCATTTTATCTTCAATTTTTGCCTTAGCTCAATTTTCTCTTGATTTATCAAATTGGCTGATAAATATTTTTTATCAATTCGCAGAAATCTGGATTTTGAAAATTTATTTCCAATTCAGAGGTTTTTAGTTCTGACTGTGAGTATTGGTTTTTCTGTGAAAGAGTAGTCTTATGATGTGTCTTGACACCTAATACACCAATTTTTGAAACTTTAGTAAGCAACCTGGCCAGTCTAATTTTAACTCCATTGAGTAATTTGCTTCCCAGGTATTTTTGTTGCTGTATTTCAGCAGTTCTTCAGGTGTAGTAGTTGGTGATGGTTCAGCTCCTTCGAGATTTTTTACTCCTGAGTTTTCTTTTTTATTTTCTTTTCTGATTAATTCATACGAGTGTCCAGTGGGAGTCCTAAATTTATGTTTTGTAAATTGACGATTTTGAAAAAAAGAAAGATTTTAACTTAATATTTTATAGTGAGAAAATTGTGTCCAAAAAAATTTTTATTATTATTTAACTAGGGTATCTACTCTTGAGTAGATAATATTGTTTTTACGTTTTTAGTGAAGAAATGTGTCCTAAATTTGTCCTTTGTGCATATTTTTTGTAATTTTATTCTGGTTTTTTAACCTCCAAGAATAAACACGTCTTTTTACTTAATACTTACTTCACTAAAAATCGGTCTGGGTCCAGTATTTCTTGTTCGTCTCCAACCATTTCTTCTGAAATTGCACTGCTCATTAGTAACGTCGCGAGATAGCATCGGGTACATCTCCTTTGCTATCTATTGGCTCCGAACTTTCTGTGCAGCTTTGCACGTTGATGATGAGTCGGGCGTCAGTTTTTTCCATTTTTGCTCTGGGGCATTCGTTTTTGATCAACACTATTGGTATCAACGAAATTATTCTCTGACTTAACTTTTCTGCTTTTTTTAAAAAACTTTTTTTTTTTAGCTCTTATCTATTTTCAAGATTTTTTGTTATGTGCCTGTCCAATTTGTGAGAGTCTTCAAAAAATTTTAAAAATTTTTGTGTTCTCTAGAGAAAATTTGTTTTGTTTCGTTTTCTTAGATATTTTACAGGTTGTTTTTCTGTCGGTTAGTCATGAGATTTTTGTTCTCCACTATTTAGTGGTTCGTTAAATAATTTTCTATGCTTTTCTCTTCCAGTTTGCTTTCTTAATTGCGTAGTAATAGTGCAATTTATGGTTTTGATTTTTCCTCAAATTGGCCTCTTGTATATGCCAGCATTGAGATTATTTACAGTTTCAATATAAATTTACAGTAAAATTTTTTTTTTTTTTTTCGTGAAATTAGGCAGTTTTTTGTGTTTTTAATTTCTACGGTGATTCTATCGTACTTTTTTTGTGTGTGATATCCAGTTTTTTCATACTTCTTTTAAATTGTGTTTTTTTCCAGTTTTTTACTCTTGAGTAGTGGTTTGTCGATTTTTCTAAAATTAATTTTATTAAAATTATTATGAATTTGCCATTTTAATTGAAAATTGGACTAATTTTTTTCAAGATTTGCTTGTTTGTTTCTTTAATGTTTTAAATTTCAAAGTTGTTTTTACTTACAACTTCTATATAATTTGTTCATAACATAGCGTAGTTATCGATCTCGTCAGCAACCAACTGATGTCAATTTCCCTTGAATTTTGGCCTGATATCACCTAGGGCTGTGGAAGCCCCACTAATTCGTCCACTGCATCAAAATAGCATTAATATTAGGCGTGGGTTAAAGTGCGCAGTTGTATCTTTGATGTATTGTTCTAACCGACTCAGGAGTAATTAGGTAATTTGGCGAATACGGTGTTTTTGTATAATTTTACGAGGTCCCGTACATCTTTCTATGATCTTTGATGAAAATTTGATTATTTTCGATAACCTCAGGAATTATTGCTCTGTCCTTTTTTGTAATTGTTCTAAAGTTTTTTATTACTCTAGAAGATGATCTTAGCATTGAAATTTCGTACTCTTGAGTAGCTCTAAGTTTTGACTTAGCATAGTATTTCTTGCTGTCTTTCTATAGCTAGTTGCTCGCTGATGTTTGACTCTCTTATTTTCTTAAGATGTCAAATCATTTCGTCGGCAAATTTTTCTAATTGTGCTCGAGTGCTGCCATTTTTGCTGACTGATAGTGCGGCACGTGAGTTTGCTACTGCAACGAGGTTTTGTCTTTATGAACTCTGTCGTGCACATTATTCATTTCACCTCCATTCGTTTTTTGCAAAATTCGATGGTTCTTTCTCTGGAGAAATTTGAAATACTCTTGGTTTTGGTATTCGAATTGTGGGAATCTATTCGATTTTTTGATGGGAGTGCCTTATTTGTGTTATTTTTCGGCAGTTTGACACCAAGTGATTCGCCAAGGTGAAACCTGGAGATTCTTTTATTGTTCCATTTCTGGCGTCTTGATGTATTTAGGCCGCCAGAAGTGCAATTTCACAAATTGTAGATTTATCGAAAACCTTGATTTTTACTCATCTGTATAATCAAAATTGCACGTTTCAAATGTTGGCGTGTTGATTGGTTGGTTAGAAATATATTTTTCTTTCCCCAATTTTATTTGACCATCATTTTGTAGGTTAACTTGATTGTTTCTGTTATTGGCATTCTCCAGAGTATGATTTGTGACGCTTTCCGGTGTCTTATGCTTTTATTTGGTTAGGCTGAAATCCAGTATGCATTTTTGATATTTGCCCACTTTATGATTTTCTTGTTCATGTTTTTGCATGAAGATTGGATTTCCCATAGAACCTAATTTGTTGGCTGTTATTATAGAGCCCAATTTGTCGGCTGTGTGATGAATTCCGCTACGTGCTCGCCACCTTCAGTAATATCTTTTTTGATGACTGCTACATGCCAACATCCGTTCTGATAGCTTTGGGCATTTTTCCTGAGTATCATTATTGTGTAATTCACTACTCTGGAGTATATTGCTTGGCTGAAATCTTGTCCTGGAGTGAAATAGTGTGAAGGGCGCTTTTTGCAGTGTGCCCGAGCGGTAATTTGAGAATTTTTAATAATCCCTCTTCAGAATGTATGATTTCCCAGATTTTTTAAGTTGTAGTTTTTCTCATAAACCTGGAAGTGTTCTTTGAGCAAATTAGAACTCTTGAGTATATTTGCGATGATGTGATTGATATACAGATCGTTGTAACTTCGATTCAGCTTCACTTAGCTCATTGACAAAGCGTTGAACGTTTGTTTTCATGTTACACGCGCAGGACTCTTCGTTTCCTTGAGAATTTTTTCGGTTAAAAACGCCTAATGCAAGTCGTAGTTATCATCTTCTAGTCAGATTTAGTGATACACTAGTAGTACTTCTTTGAGCCATTTTCTTGGATTCTGTGAAGTCTTTGTCGTCGCTAATGTCATTGGCTAATTTGATTTCTGCCAGTGCTTAGTTTGAAAAAGATACTCTGGAAAATTATGTGTTGGAGCTGTCTGGTTTTCAGTCAACTATTGCCAGCTCAGAGACTATTTTTTCTTTCTGTGCCGAATTTGTTTTCTCCCCAAGTGTTCTGGCCAGTTTGTACGAAGGGTTTTTTAAACTTTCCACTGGTCCTGTATTTCTGTCAACCTTTCTGAAATGCTCGACAAACCAGTCGCTGGATAGACATAGGACTATTTCGGTTTCTCTAGAGTATTCAGTGACTTGAACGTATCTGGCAATATCGCACGATCCCGGATTTGTAGCTGTGGTTCGTTTTTGCCGTCTGTCGGAGGCATTATAATTTCTCGGGAATGTTCTGGATTGAAATTTAATTCATGATCCGGAGAATTTTGTCTTTTTCAGGTGCTCTGGCCAGTTATTGCTTGTTCCAAAGTTTCCGAAACTTGATTTTTCATTTCGGCTTCTTTATTGTGTCAATACTGTTTGAGCATTCTGTGGGGTGGCTAATTTTGTGTCTCCATGCATTCTCTCACAGAAAAGTGATAGCTTTGCGTTTACTTTGTGAATCATTTCTAGCCATTGATCAAAATTTAGTTCAGATTCGGGGAATTTACTCATGAGAATTTGACAGTTTTTATTCGTTTTGGTATTGTAAGTTTAACCAATATGTTTCCACTAATTTCCATAATTTAAGCAGGGAATACTTGTCTTCTCGAAAAGTAGTTTCTTACTTTTTGACCGCTTCTGCCCAGTTTTTCCGATTTGTATCTATTTTTTCTTTTAATACAAGTTTTGTGGCTACGTTCTCATTTTTATTGAAGTGCCTTCCCAGTTCAAAAAATATGTACTTGGTAAGAAGTTCTCCTGTGGCAATTTTCTCTTTAGGATCGAGTGTACCCTACAGAAACTGCCTCCAGATTCCTCAATTTTATTCAGACAGAGTCCATATTCTTCCACTTTGAAGGAACATAGACAAACTTTGTCCATTACAGTGTTTTACCAGAGTTTTAGCACTGGATTTTTTCAGAACCGAAATCTTTGACTCATGAGCAGTTTTGACTAGTAAATTTTTACTTGGTTCTGATTTCGAGATTTGGTTCTCTGTCGATATTTGGCCAAAACCTTGAGGAGGGTATCGTTAGATGAGTTTCTGCAATTTTTGCGTATTTCGCCTTTGTTGATCTTCGTGATTTTACTAGCGTGATTTTTTTCTCTTGAGTAAGCTAGCATTTCTGTAACTGTATCAGAGTTGAAAAATAGAAATGTCTCATTTCTGGTGATCATACTTTTGCAATTTCGTGCTCATTGGTTAGGTCCATTCCTATGGTGATTACCGCATCGTCCATATTATCAATTCATTTGTGCCCCTGTAATTCAGGCACTGTATGGTGTTTTAGGAATTGTTGAAGTGTGAATTCTTTCTGCCAAAAAATTTCCGCTATTTTTTCTATCTTTCCAGTTTTTTGGACGCGTCTTGCTGCTATTTTTTCAGCTTGTATTTTAATCAGAAATTTCTTTATTTCTATTACTCATGAGTTTTGTGAAAGATTCGCATGTTTTTTCCAATTCTGTGGTGTGCGTGGTTTCGACTTTTTCATAGCCCATTTCTATGAAACGTTCCTGTGCATATCTGTCACAGTAGTTGACTGTATTTTGTGAGGTGGCTAAAAACGGGAATCAAATAGTGCGTCCATCTGGTTCTTAACTATTTTTTGCATCCCTATTATCATTATTTCTTAGGGTAGCTTTAAGTTCCATATCTGTTGTTTTTAACTTAGTTGGATTTCCAAAATGTTGAATATTATTCTCGAGACTCTTGAGTAAATATTTTGTGAGCTTTTCTTTCATGATTCGCTGCATAAGATGTTTTTCTATTCTGGTTTTCTGTCGATTCTGATTAATCTGGCTAGTTTGACAGGATCGCTGGATTTGTTAGTTGTTCTACAAATGGCGTAACATCGACGTATTTTGTAACAGGATATCTGTAAGGTAACTAGCATTATTTGCATAGCCTTTTTAGTACTCTGATAAGTGCTCTATCTGATCTTTGCTATGTTCTGACTCATGAGTGAATATTTTACACATCGTTATTGCGGCTTCCATAACTGCTCTCTAGCTACTTGTTCTGTATTTATCAGGCTGAGTGCAATAATCGTGTTATTGTCATCCATAAGTGTGGTTGTTTGGATTTCTAGAATTTCTTAGAAAAAAACCATGCCAGTCTCTCAGAGTAATAGTGTTTCATCTGACGAGGAAATTTTTTGCCAGATTATGGGTAGGAATGCGTCATGACCATTTTCTGATTTTTCTGGCATGACTTGATTTTCTCATTGTTGGTCGTTAGGCCTCTGTAACTGTTTTTTGTTGGTATATTTATTACATTAATGACCCCTAACTACAATCTGTTTTTTGATAGCCAAAATGTTGACTGTGTAGATTCCGTCTTACTCTCGAGTAGGTCAAGGAATTTTTCTGGCCATTCGATTGGCTCTGTTAATTCTGTTCTCTCAAGTAGTTTGGTATTTTGATAGTTCTCGGACTAACCCCCATTTCTGTTTTTGAATTGACAGTAGTTCGTTCTTCCATTATTGTCCATGTATCCAAATGGCTGAAAAAGTTTTTATTAACACTTGATCTGGAGATTTTTTCGACATTTTTATAATAAAATTTCATTTTTGTTGCGTTTTAATTCAAAGTTATCAACTGAATTTTTACTCTTGAGTTTTATGATTTTAGACTTGGTGTAATTTTTTTTGATTAGTTATTTTGGCCTTTTTTGCTTTCGATTTATCCTTCTCAAATAAAAATTCGATTTTTATTGAATTATTTTTTACCTTGGACATTAGGCTGTTTTGATCGGCTTGTCCAAATACCATCATTTCTGCATCAATGTAGTTTGATTTGAGGTTTTTTTATAGCACGGAGACCAAATGAAAAATGTCTCTGGTGTTGTTTTTTCGCTGACCAAGGCGTGAAATCTCATGGTAAGTCATTGTCGTATGACTGTAGATTGATTACCATTGGCTTTGCACTCATGAGTAAAGTTGACAGCAGTTTCATTTTATCGGATTTGGAGTCTTTTTGAGCCAAATCGACAGGTTTTCGTGGAGAAAGAGTTTCCACACCTTGATGTTCTTTTCCCGAAACTAATAGCATGATATTAGTCGTTTCGGTGTTATTTTGGAAAACCGGTTCGGATTGGAACCAGGTTGGTGTTTGCTAGCTCTTCCGGGTCATCTGCTGCTAATAATTTGCTCCCAATTTTCCCTTAGCAATAGATGCCCATTTCGAGCATAGTTTGAGCGACATTCCTAAAATAGAGTTTTTTATTTTAAGAAATTTCTGTAGCGGAATACACCTAGTAATTTCAGTTTTTTTAGGGTGTTTTACCATTTTTGGGACTATATAGTGTATGTTTTTGGTAATATTTGACTCTAGACTTTGTCATTAGTTTATCCCGTGGTGGCTTTATTAATCTCTGAGTATATTAGTTTTTAGAGTGAAACTAAATTTACCCTGAACATATTTGCTGATGAAACTTTACTTGTGACTGAGTATAAATTATTTTGCAAATTTTTTCAGAACTTTCCCTTTTTTTTGTTATTTTAAAAGAAGAATTTATTACTCTAGAGTATATAAATGTACAAAAAATTATTTAATATTGACAATTTTTTTATTCCAATTTTTTTCTTTTCACTAGTTATTGTTTGTTAAAGAGCTTTTTTGCGGATCGAAAAATGTTTTTCTAGAACTTTTGCTCTTTTTATATTTGAAGAGAAAAAAAATTTTATTTTTCGTTTGTTTTTATCATATTAATTTTAATTTTTTATAAAATTGGTCTCCCAGATTTGGTATGTCGTTTGTGTTTCGGTAGATTTTTCCGATTTTTTTGGTATTTTTGAAACCTTTCTGAGTAGCAAGTTAAACTCTGAGAAGATTCTCTTTGGGTCCCATGGGATTCGACCTTGCTACCCCTTGGCTTGTCAGCTAAACACTTAACCGCTGAACTACTGGGACCCTTTGTTTAAGAAATATATGTCATAAATATATTTATAACGGAAATTTTGCAGAACTTTTCCTCTTTTGGTTACTTTTATGTAAAAGAAAAACTAATGTACTCAGGAGTGTTTAAGACAATTTTGCTGCTCAAGAGTTATTATTTACTATTTTCTGAGATATTTTGTACACTATGGATAACCATTTTATATTTTTATATATGATTGCTATAATTTTTATGGAGTTTATCAATTTTTAACTCAGATGATAATTTATAGTTATTTTTGTAAAAAACCCACATTTTTTAATTTTGTGGTTTATCTATTTAGTGATTTTGGTTGTGGAAAAAATTGAATTATTTTGATTATTATTAATCTTTAAATTTTTCATTGTATTATTTTATTATTTACCGATTTTCGTCTATCGCTGTTCCTTATCTTCGTCTAACTTCATTTCACTCAGGAGTAATCAAGGGTCTTCTTTTTTGAATCTCTTTTCGATGTCTCTGATTCAAAAATAGGTTATTATTCGCTCCCTCCAGCTGTTTTTATTCAATGGCAATTTTAGCCCGCTTCCTGAGTTATCACTCGCCAAAAAGGGCGTAGTTCATTGTTTGATATTTTCTCAAATCGTCTCTGATTTCAAAAAATATTTTTATTTATTTTTTTATATCTAATTTCGTTTGTTTTGTTAGGTGTTTACACTTTATCCGAAATTTGTTCTGACACTTGGACCGAAGTTTTTGTTTCGGCTCAAAGATGTTCTAGAGAAAACGCGTTAAATCGCATAGGATTGTTGCCATATATGTTAATACTCTGAGTTATTTGAACTTAATTTAATATTGTTATAAAACTCAGGAGTGTTTTACACTTTCCATAATTATGAAATTTATAATGAATTAATATATATTGTGAAATTTCACAATATGATTGTTAAATTTTATAATCAAGAACAAACTATCGAAAAACGTGGTTTAAGTTTTCAGAAAATACATGTATCAATTAAAAAAATCGGACTAGTGAGACTAAATGGCAGCACCCTTCTGTGTGAGCCATTGCAACACTTTTTCGAAAAGCTCGTGTGTTGCCATTGGTCTCACCCACTGTAAATATTAAGGGTCCTAAATTGCGATTAAAGGCTTCGAGCCACGGATGGCTCGGAAGACACTACGGGAGTTAAAAAACGGGATTATTAGGGATCCCGGGTCGGGATCGGGATTGAAAAAAAAAAGATGACTCGGGACCGGGATTGAAAACTCATCCCGTTTCAGAACACTCGTCACTACTTGCCGGAAATCGAGTCTACGAGTTAACTGTAAGTTTGATATCTTGAAGTATTTCATGACTGTTACGGGTTTTACATTTTTGAAAATGTGACGCGCAGTTTATAAAAAGTAGTAGTAGAAAATGTATATCAGAAATGTGAAACATAAAACCCGTGCCTTAGCTTTATTGGTTTTTTACCCGACCAATACGGTACTAGACATGAAGTTGCAATTTTTCGTAATAATTCTTCTTTTGTTTTGAAATCAGAAGTTAATTCGAGAGTTTCTCCACCAAGTCCAAATTTGAATTTTTCTGATGTCATTTTTGTTATGGCTATAATAATGGTTCTGAATCGGAATAAGATACAAAAGAATAAAAGTTGATGAAAACTTAATTAAAAAGGGTATATATAATTACAGTGGGTAACCACAAATTGCCTCAAAAGAACTTTACGCAAAACTGGAGTGATTTGGGGTAGATAGTTTTTCCGATAAATGTTTTTCGGGTTCCGGTATTTAGTTTCGGGTGAAAAAGTTTTTCGGGTTTTTGTATCTTTCCTACAATCAGTTAAGACTTTTCAAGTGATTCCTCGTAATGTGACGCCTCATGACGTGACAAAACGTCTAAACTTCTGCTTAATTAGACGATTTGAAATAAGGAATTGCAAAAGTAAAAAATGGGTATCAATGTTTTTAAGCTATCTTGTATAGAATTTTTTTTGGTCATTTAAAGGGGAAAACATTTTTTAACAAAAAACATTTTTGATCAAAACATTTTCTAACAAAAAAAAACATTTTTTAACAAAAAAAAACATTTTTTAACAAAAAAAAACATTTTTTAACAAAAAAAACAGCATTTTTTAACAAAAAAAACAGCATTTTTTAACAAAAAAAACAGCATTTTTTAACAAAAACAATTTTTTAACAAAACAAATATTTTTTAACAAACAAAATATTTTAAAACAAAAACAAACATTTTTTAACAAATAAAAACTTTTTTTAACAAAAAAAACATTTTTTAACAAAAAAAAACATTTTTTAACAAAAAAATCATTTTCAACAAAAATTTTTTAACAAAAATGTTATGATAAAAATTACATGGGACAAAACTGTATGTCAGGACGGTTGGGGTGAGAATGATAGGGCCGCTATCATAGGGTTACGTGAGGAATTCGATATGAATTCTCGTGATAGGCTGTTCGAACGTGAAGTTGATAACCCTAGAAAAGCATGAAATATGAAACAGTGGTGAATATTGTCCCAAAAAATAATATTTTATATTATATATTATATCAGGCCAAGCCTTAATTTCAGCCATATATGTTGCCTTATTTAATTTTAAAACACAAAAATTCTAATTTTATGATCGAGCGCCCTCAAAGAAAAGAACATTTAGCTTTATATTTCATTAATTTGCTATTCAGACTTAAATTTTTGACCCAGCTGGAACTTTTTATTATTTGAGAATGATTGAATATGTGTGGTACGTACACAATTTCAATCTAAAGCTAAACAATCTGAAATGTATGGTGATTAGAAACCTCACGAACTCGTAAAGCCTTATTCGTGTCCAGTGTACACGGTTCAAAACCGAGCAAAACTGTTTGTCAAGAAAAAAATAGGATTTGTTAAAAAAAACCCTGCCCATTTAAAGACCCAGGATTTTTTTTCTTTTTGAAAAAATTTAAAAACAAAATAGATTTTTCGGTCAAATTTTTGAGATTTTACAACCTTGAGGTTTGACCAGTTTTTGCTCTCTAGCGACCTTTCAATACATAATTGACCCATAGTTGCTAATATTTTCATCAAAAAGTCGACCCTTCCGATTCTTTGAGGGGTACTTTCAAGTCTCTACTGACTTTGAACTTTGACCGGTTATTTGAGATCGACCACCATGATCGCGGACTCTTATTCAAATAAATGGTTTACTAAAAAACGCTTAATTTTCACCAGCCATAAAATTAGCGCTCTAGCTCTTTATACGGAGTCGCTAGAACTGGCTTCATGACCCCCTGTAAAATCTCGAAAATTTGACCGAAAAATCGATTTTTGTTGTAAATTTTTTTAAAAACAAAAAAAATCCTGGGTCTAAAAATGACAAGAAAAAAATTCTCTACAAGATAGCTTAAAAACATTGATACCCATTTTTTACTTTTGAAATTACTTATCTCAAATCGTCATACTCAACAGAAGTTTGACCAAATCAGTTTTTATGAAAATTTTTAATAAAATATGGGATCGGGAGTGTTTTGCTTGACAATTATTTTGGATTCGAACCACTAACTATAAGTACTCTATCATTGCAAATATTATGAGCATCATTTGGCATTAAAGTGTCTAATGCTTCCATAAGAGCCATCGGCATTTCATTTGTAAATTGGGTTTTCTTAGCAATTACTTTAAAATTTCTAAGAAATTCTAGTTCAAGCACTTATTACGGATTTTCAATCTTATTATTCATAATAAGTTATTATTAATAACTTATTATTAATAACTTATTATTTATAATATTTTTATAAAGGTTGTAGAGTAAAGTACAGTATAGGAACGGCAAAACTTTCTTTTGCTAAACATTTCTTTAATTGTAGCCTTTTGGTTAATTGACGTTCAGTACTAAAAATTGTCAGCTGTGGCTCAAAAATGCAAAAACATTTTTAAAATTGCCTATGTTTTCAGCCAAACTTTTTGCTGGACACTACCCCCTTAAGGGAGTGGGTGTCGCAAATTTGAGCCTCTTCCGAGGCCATTTCCCGCCAAACTAGCAAAAGTGATATTCCAAAAACATTTGTTACTGACAGAACCAACCTTCGCGGTAATTTGAATTTAACAGTAATCTGATACAATCCCACCTAGGCCGACACCTACACTTTTAAAAAGCTTCTTAAAAAAACACGCAGTTTGTTTCTTCTCCTTCAATTTTCACCATTTTTTATAATTTTTGTGTCAGGCTCGGAGAAGCCTACAAATAATGCAAAAGCGTTTTGTTTTAAAATTTTGCTTTCAGCGGACAAAAATGCGAAAAAACAAAAAATTTGAAATGGTCAGTTTGGGAGGCTCAGGCAAAAGGTATCTCCTCCACCAGTTTGAGAGATACAGTTTCGACTCATACTGCACCTGAAGCACAGACTTGGTTGACAATGCATTAAAGAGTTTTTTTTTAAATTTGGCTTCGGCGTCTCTTGAGGGCCATGTCAACTTTTCATTTTTAGCCAAATTGTTTGAAATCGTAAGTTTGGGAGGCTCAGCCAAAAGGTATCTCTCCACCAGTTTAGAAGATTCATTTCAGCTCATAATGCATCTGAAAGCACAAGACTTGTTTGACAATCCATTAGAGAGTTATTTTTTAAATTTTGATTCGGCGTCTCTTGGGGCCATGTCAACTTTTCATTTTAGCCTTAATTTTTGACAAAATTGAGGAACAGAAAAAATGCTTCAAAATAATTTTTTCCGTAAATACAAACACTTTAAGGATTTTGGTGCAATTTTAACTCGGTAGTGTCAAAAGAAAACAAATTAGCGCACTTTCAATTTAATCATAAATAAATCAATAATTTTTTGTTTTCGTTTTTGGCCGCCAAAGCAAAATTCCGAGTAAAGGACAACAATGCATTACGTGTGAGGCTTCTTGAGCAGGGAAGGGCTATCCGAGCAAGATTTTCAAGACTCGCCGTTACGGTCTCGGCATTCTCACGGGCCTCAAAATTTTTAACAAGATCGGATCGGATCGGTTTCGGACCCGAGTTTGCAAAAATGGTGATCGGATCGGTTCGGTTCGGAAGCGCCGATTTGAAGTCAAGATCGGATCGGATCGGTTCGGTGCTCGGAGTGATCGGCTTCGGACCTGGCTCGGATTTTTACTATGTTTGGAATATATACTGAAAATTGAAGTTGATTAATTCCTGCGTGACTTAAGCGTCAAAGTGAGAACATTTTTGGCCATTCCAGTGCTAAAGAGTATATAAAATTTAAGGATTTTGGAAACTTATATTTTCTAGAGACTGCGTTAATTTTAAATTATTTTAACTTATTTAAATTATCAGTCAATAAAAATGAAATTTATGTGAAGTGTAAACAAAAAAATGGCCCAAACTCTTCAAGGTGGGTATGCGCACAAACAAAATTCTTTTTATTTATTTTCCACTGCAAAAATATAGCGGCCTCGAATATGCATGTATGCTGGGACGGTTTACCAACAATGTATCTAAAAATTAGCAACAGGTAGCGCTAGAACCTGTTTTTTTCTGTTTTTATGTAAAACCGGAAGTATTTTGGGATCTTGACACCAGCAAAAAATGGCGCCATAAGCGTTTTTTTGGGAACACAGTAAGTTCTGAAGTAATAAGTCTATGGTCACAAGATGCTGCTGAGAGCAAAAAATAAGTACATTAATTTTTTGTATTTTTTTGCCGATTTTGACGCCGTTCATGACGCCTAAATTGCTTTCTCTCACATCTCCAAATTTGCTAATTTTTCATTATTTCTTTAAAATTGTACCTTTTTTCTGGTTAGTCTTGAATATATGAAGTATTAAACAATGAGCATAAGAAAGATTCTGATTTGTTCGAATTTAGCCAAAATGAAGGATTGCATTGGTATGATCAAATATTCGCACTGAGCTGCCGTTTTTAGAGAATCTTTCATGGTCATATTTTCTTAGTTAGGGTCGATAACGTATTAGTATGGTGAAATATATTTGTTGCAAAACTTAAAAATTCGAGAAATGCCCGCAGTGCCTAACCCTAGGCATAATTAACAATAAAGTTTCTAAGCAAAGCTTTTGGCAGCATTATTTAGTAAGCAAAAGAATTTTTCTTCCGGCCCAAATATAATTAAATCGGTCTAGCGCCACCTATGGGCATCCTAGTCACAAAGTTTCTTTATACCTCTCAAAAAATCGACTTTTGCGCATGTTTTGGTCATCCAAAATTGGCAAAATTATTTGGCTGAATACAGACCAATCCAGAATTCCATATAGCGTAATTGTTGAATTTTTTTATTTATTCAAAGAAAAAGAAAAAATAAATGTATCAATTTCAAAAAAATAATAATGATAATAAGCAAAATTTGGACGCGTGAAAGCAATTTTACGAGTCAAAATTAGCAGAAAAATACAAAAAATTATCATGCATTTTTCGCTCTAAGCAGCATCTGTGGTGACGCATAGACTTATAGACTATAAGTTATCAGTTCATTAATACGGTTTCCAGAAAACAGCTGAATGCGCACTCCATCTGGGTACTACTATATGGTCGATTCTTATTGCTTCCAAATTTTGACGAATGAGAATCTCAAATTGAATTCATTATGTTTCGCACACTTTTTATTTTTCTAATTTTATTTCTTCAAAGAATCAGAAAAAAAATATTTGCGAATGGAAAAATGATAACTTATGGCTCAAACATATCCTAATTTAGACGAAAGGTACGGTAGATAAAAATTGCTAGGTAAAAATAACAAACACCAATTGTGTGTTCAATTCAGGGAATTTGATTTGGTGTAGGTTGTCCGTCTTCACTCTCGTTGTATTTGGTTTGTATTTTTAGCCTGTGTATTTTTTTGATCGTCTGTGTAATTAGGTTTGTATTTTTCCCTAGGCATTTTTGATCTACCTTCCTCGTAACTAGGATATTTCGAGGTCGCTAAATTTTCGTGCGATATTGGCAAATTCGGCTGATAATTGGCACAGTGGGCGATATGGGAACAGAAATAAAATTAATTGCTCAGACAAATGAAAAAAACGTGTAGGGGTGGACGAATGCTACTCATAATGCCCGATTGTAATTTATTTTATAAGAGTTTTTAATAGGTTCAAATGAGATTGTATCACGTGATTCGTAGAAATTTAAGTACTATTATCTAAGCATTCCTAGAAAGGTGGAAGAAATTTGGGGAAATTCCCATTTTTTTAAAAATGACGTCATTCATGAGTCCACAATCATAAGTTTGAAATATAAATCTCAAAGAAAGCGATAAATGGCACATTTGGCGAAATCGGCACATCACGAGTATTGACAAATCTAATTATTGAGCTAAAATCGCGCAAATTGCGTAGTTTTTTTCGTCGATATCGGCTACCCCTGTAATTGGAAACTTTTCGAAAGTCTTTTTAGGATTTAGGATTTGAAAGTACTTAGTCCGTCATTTTCTGAACATAATAATTTGAAATCAGTAATAATATAATCTTTTATGAATTTAATGATAAAAAACACGCTTTTAAGCAGTAATTTTGAAATTATTAGCTTCACCGGTTGCGCGCAAAAAGTATCCGATCCGATCTACATATCCGATCAGATCGGACATTTGTGGATCGGATGTGATCGGTTCGGATCTGCTCGGAAGCCAATCTCAAAATTTGAAGATCGAATCGTTCGGGTTCGGGCCCGATTTGAAACAACGTGATAGGATCAGTTCGGAAACAAAACCCGATTGATGCGGTTTGGCTCGGACCTGCTCGGTATTTCCGAGCACGATATTTTAGCTCGGACGCCCATCGCCTGCTTTGGAGCTGACAAAAAATAATGAAAATGGTGAAATTTGAAGAACGAAAATTGATTCTGAGTATTTTTTTAGGAGGCTTTTTCAAAAGCCGTAGGTGTAGGCGTAGGTGGGATTGTATCAGATTTACTGTAAGTTACAAATCACCGTGAAGGAGTTTGTTTCTTCAAGATGCAAAAGTTTTTGGGATATCGCTCTGCAAGTTTATCTCAACAATAGCTTCGTAAACTGTCAAAATCTGCGACACCCACTCCGAAGCTCGACAATTTGTAGAAAAATTTTTTCGAAAATTTTTTGAAATTTCAAGCTTAACTCTCAGAGTGACTTTCTGGTCACGCGTCATCAGATGCCCATTAATCGTAATTTAGGGCTCTTAACCTGCGTGAGCACAGAAAAAAAAGTTCCGCCAAGGCACCGAAGCCTTTATAAAGGTGACTGTTGAAGCGCGTATTACAGAAAGCCCAAGGTAGTTAGAGTTTCAATTTTTTTTTGCATAAGGAAGTTCAAACAATATATTTTTGCATCCGACATTTGATATTCTAGAATTTTTAGATCTAGAAAATTTACTGATAAGAGCAAGGTACAGCATATCACGTGATACAAGCTCACAGTGGTGTTCACAAATTATTTTGGTATTGGAATCGATGCACAAGGATCTGACCTATGTCATCGTTTTTTCTGATTTGATTTATATATAATCAATCAAAAATTATTTTTAAATAGGTTTAAAATTTTGATGAAAAAATCACAATTTTTCATAAAAAATGGTTATTTTCCCCTATAAAAGCAGATAAGTACACTTCTGATATTATTTCTGGGTCGATATACTAATCAAGTGACTCTGTGGACAATATTTAATTGCTCGAATTAATTTTTTAATAATTAAAATATTTTCGTGAAATACTTAAAATTGAAAATTTTGAAATATCACTTTTGAAAAAAAATATCTGTTCCTGTATACCAATTAATCTTTGTTTTGAGTGTCAACCATGGACAAAACACTTTCCTAAAAACTGGCTATTTTCAAATTTTAATTGACGCAATAGGTCGCATTAAATTTTTTCAGAGGTAAAAGATTGGAAAAAAACCTCAAAAAATCAACCCTCCGTAAAATTCTTTATAATGTATTCGAATGAGACAATTCTACGGTGGTTTTTTTTGCATATTTTAGATGATTTTAAATATGCAAACACCTTTATAAAGGTGCTGTGCTCACACGGGTTAATCATTTACGAATGAAGCATTTACGAAGTGATCAATCGACTATTTTAATAATTGACGTTTGTGCGTTTTTTGAAATTTTTACTGTATTTCAGTACTTATTTTTTGGAATCACCAAAAAAAACCTTTGAACGTGATCAGAAAAAAATTTTAAGACTTTTTTCAAGGCGGGGGTATGTAACCCCAACCACAATAGCAGCGCAGCTGCTATAAAATATCGCAGGGGAAAGACTTAGTTCTCACAAAGCTTAATTTGGTAGTATGCCTGCCCAAAAATAAGCAGTTTTAAGGGGGTTTCAGTCGCTAGATATTTTCTTCATTTGAGATTAATGTAGAAAAATTCCAGTAAAAAATTGAAAACGACCGACAAAAAATATTCAGGGGATAAAACAAAATATGAGCTTATAATTGACCAAAATTTTCTGGTTTTTAAAGGGGGTTTCATCGTCAGAATTGTTTTTCTAAATATAAAAGCCAATAGATCAGTTTAAGGGTATCCCGGTTCCTACATTTT
>SCLH01001741.1:0-30593 GCA_004367855.1 Oikopleura vanhoeffeni
TGAGGGGAAAAATACGACATCAAAGTAACCCGAAGAAGCTACAACACTCATCAGAGCTAGTCAGAGAACGGAACTCACAAACATCTCATGGCGTAGAAAAATTATTTTTAAAAAATTTTATAAGTGACCGAGTATGAGTCAATTTCTATTGATTTTTTTTTAATTCAAAATAAATAATTCACTGTTAAAAAACTTTGTCTCGAAAATGATTGTAATTAATCGAAAGCTACATACTATATTAGTTTACTAAAAAACCATTTTTCTTCGTCATTTTTATTTATACATTTGTATACAAAAGCGACCTTATATGCAGTATTTTTGAGTCCTAGATCTGCACAATTAAACAATGAACCTTTTACGCGCAAAAAAACGATCGGAAATATCATCTTGCCAGGTGGTGATCGGTAGAGATAATCAAAGAAACATTTTTACGTAAAAAGTAGATTGCGTACTGTGCAAAAATAAATTATGCATTTTAAGGGGTGAAAGTCTTTTTTCAGAAAAACAGGCATGTCTAGGGTTAAAAGGGATTATGCTATTTCAAGGGGGCGCATTTTCAAGGGGTTAGGGACTGTAGTATATCTCAAACACAATGAACAAATAAAAAAGAGTCGTTTCGTAGAACCGGGAGTCGTAATCGATATATTCCATACGACATTCCATTAATATAATTCGATGATATGGTGTATAAAGCTCAAATGAAGGAAGCCAAGGATGATTAACAAAAAAAGAGGTTAATGATCCTTTCTATTCCACCAAAGCAGTTAATATTACTAACTAAACGCACTTTTTTACTCTATTGACATAAAGGTTATGAAAAAAACTTATTTTAGTGAAATATTGTTGAAATACGTGTTTTCGAAGTAAAATTTATTTCTATCTTATTTTCTAATTTTAAAAAGTAAAATCCTTATTGCCTCTCTGCCATATTTGGTCCCTCAAACAACACGGGGGTGAAAAAACGACGCGTCATTTGAAAACGAGTCATCCGATGTCTTAGATAGCTCAACTGATTACTGAAATTGTTTAATTATTAGTTTTTGTTCAAAAAATAGAAACAAAGTCTGAAGAAAAATAAAAACAATGGTCGATTTCGAACCATTTTTTGTATTATCCACTAGATATTTGTGCGCAGTTTGAGCTTATCTAAAGAACTTAATCGGATGACTCGTTTTCAAATGACCGCGTTCTTTTCTCACCCCCCCCTTGTTTTGAGGACCACCAAATAGTGCAGAGAGGCAATAAAGCGGATATACAAATTCAACCGAAGATTTCCCAAAAATCTCTCAAGTGACGCGTAATATCGCTAATATATAGCATTTAGCTATACATGATTGTGGAGGTCTTTAGGTTGAATTAGGGTATAAAAAATAAGATAATTTTTTAAAATATTTCCATAAGAAATCAAGGGTTCTATAGAGAGCATTCGTCACCATACGAGAGAAGTTGACTGTAACTGATAACGTATTACAGTTTTTTATAATATATTATTTGTGTTTACGAACGAAGTATTATTTCACTTATACTTCTAGTCTTTTTGGTTTATTTATCAAAAGAGAACTATCAGAATTTGTGTTATATGGATAAGTCTATAAGAATGATGTCGAAAATCGACGATATCCTGAACACCGTGGGAAAGTTAGTTTAATCGTAGTTGAAATATCTTGTTCGTTGATTAAAAAATGAAAATTTGTCTCCAACGATCTTCCAGAAATTTTTTACGGATTTAAAAAATGCCTGTTATTTTAAGAATTTTGCAATATATCCTTATTGCCGTCTCCCAAAGATTTCGGTCCTCAAAACACGGGGGTGAGAAAACAACGGGTTTTCAAAAACGACTTGAGCCGATTAGGTTCTTAGATAGCTCAAACTGTGCACAATATCTAGTGATCTACAAAATAAAATTAATCCGAATCAGACTTGTTTCTATTTCTCAACCTTTCTTTCTATTTTTTAACAAAAACTATAATAAACAAGTTCAGTAATCTTAAAAAAATGAAAAACCTTAATTCTTAAAATCAATTTTAAGTTTATATTAATTGAAATTGTGCTCAGTTTTGATCTATTAAGAACTAAATCGGATGACTTGTTTACAAATGACGCGTTCGTTTTCTCACCCCCGTGTTCGTGGAGACCAAATCTTGGGGAGAGGCAATAAAGGGATATTACAAATATTTTTATGATAACAGCCCTTTTTAAACACTGAGTTTCAAATATTTGAAGACGATATTCGATTGGTCTCCTCCACTGCAGGTACATAAAAATCTCCATGAAAAATGGCCAAAAATACGACTAGTTTTTCGCAGAAATAAACTCTACAATGTTTGTGTCAAATGTCGGTTTGAAATCCTTAAGAGGGGTGGCATCGATCCGGCAGATTGGTACATTTTTTCAGAGCGATATATGAAAGAAAAAAATGTGAAAATTATTTTTTTTATTTTATCTTCAATAAAGTGTTCATTCTTGCAGACGTTATATATTTTTTTCTTAACATAATTAACTATCTGTGAAAAATTAAAAAACGCACTTTTCATTGGAACTCCATTTCCAACTTACCCGACCATTAATTTTTTTTGAAGACGATATTAAATAAACTTCAGCTATTGTCGGTGTAATGCGCTAAAAAGTCTGGTTTCTTGTTAGCGTGATAAAAAATTTCCATGATATGAAAGTTTTTTTCCATGAAAAATAGTCAAAAATGCAAAAATAGAGAAAAAACAACTTGTTTTGTAGGATAAAAATTGACCTTCAATTGCGTTTTGATATCGAAAAATGTTCTACTATCTAAATAAATTGCGCGCTATTACACCCACAATTTATTGGAATTTTTACTAGCATAAAATTCTAAAATTTAGTGCCAAGTTTTAGAATGAAAATCGCCGACCAACTCATTAGTGACTACGGATATTTAATAGATACAAAAAAATTAGATAAGTGATCTACCTGATTTTTGATGACGATTCGAAAAAAACCACCAAAGTTGAAAATTTTGGGACATAGATTTGCGGAAACTTTCATAAAATTCGCAGACAGATGAAAAATAAAGATTTATGATTTTTCAAACGGCTGTCAGAAATATGTGACATGCATGAAAAAAGTTAAAGTGGCTATTTTTTTTTTATTCACAGATTTCAAAAAAACAATAAGAGAAAATTTTGGACAAAAAATGCGGAAAATTTTCATAATGCTTTGATTTCTTTTGAAAATTTTACGAAGTCAAAAATCAAAGTTCGGACTCAAATCTTTCCTAAAATAGACAAAAATCATTTTTATAAGTAGCTGCACATTTATTCTTGTTTAGCTAACGATAATAAACACAAAAAAGTGAAACAGCTAATTAATTTCGTTAGTTAAATTGACTCAAGTCTGCCGAGTCGATGCTACTCCCTTAAACAAAAAGAAACTGACATAGTTACCCGAAAATACTTAAGCGATTCTCACTTATTGTTTGCGAAAAATATTTTAAAAATTTTTTGACATGAAACGCGGAAAATTTTCGAAGTATTTCTGAAATGGGCACCTGTTTCAAAACGGTGAAAGCGGTCATTCTGAATGTTTTTACCCAGAGAATTTAAAAATGGACGAAAAATGTGCATAACATACATCTAAAAATGTCTGAAATCAGGCTTTACAGGGTTGACCAAGTTGAATGCTATAGGTAAATTGTCATAATTTAGTTCGGAGTTAATTTCATTGCCTCAAATAATTGCAATTGGTTCACAAAGTTCTGGAAAAAGTTCAGTTTTAGAAAATATTGTTGGTAGAGACTTCATACCGCGAAGTAGTGGCGTTTGTACAAGAAGACCACTGAAATTAGATTTATGCAAGGAAGATTTTAACTAACAAAATAATTGGAACTTCTTGTTTTTTTGTTTAAATTTATCATTATTTTGCACTACAGTTCTGACTTTTTTTAAGAAAATTACAGGTTACTTACCCGGTAAGTCTTACCGAAACGGTAAAAATATTCTAATCAATTTTACGAAATGTATAAATCATTAAAAGGTCGACCGCCAAGAACCCGTTAATGGTATGCTTTACAGTGAATGGGCTGTTTTTCATCATCTTCCAGACAAAGTTTTTGTAGACTGGGCCGAGGTTGGTAAGGAAATCGTCCGCGAAACCGATAGGAAGCGTTACCTTTTATACCAAAATGCATTAAAATAAGGACAAAATTATTATAATTACACGTCAGTTTTCAACTAAAAACAAAAACAAATTTGTACGGAAGAATTTTGCAGGGATTTTTTTTTCGAATGAGAATAATCTATATTTGAAATCCCTTTATCACACTTTTGTAAATATCCCGGCCCTACTACTTAAAAACACACTATGTTTGCTCATAAGGGCCGGGATATTTACAAAAGTGTGATTAAGGGATATCGAAAACATCAATTTTAGTAAAAAATAAAAAAATTAGAACAACATATTATGACCACAAGACGGCGAAAATGTTTTTCTGAAAACCGTCTTTTTATGCTTGTTAACCTGGAACAAAACAAACAAGGCAGCCTTTTTTCCGAAAAAATTATCCGTTCAGGGTTGACCGACTGTACTTTTTTGTATTTTGAAATGAAAGTTTATAAAAAATGTTGATCAAAATTATATTATATATCCTGTTTAGAGTCATCATGTAAGTAAATTAATATAGTGTAGTGGCTCCTCATTGATTATCACTACACCAAATTATTTTACTTACTTGATCACTCTTAACAAGGTGATAACCAATATATTTTCCTTACAAATTGTCAAAAATCGTAAAAATAAAGTACGGGACAACTCTACTTAATTATTAATTTTGAGCTAAAATAAAAAAAACGAGTAGAGTTGCCCGCATCCGTAAAAATAAGGGTGATAGCCGTTGAGTTAAAAAATGAAAAAGTGTAAACTAAAATGTTAAAATGAAACTTTCCCGATAAGGCTCGACAAGGCTGCTTCATAAATTACGAGTCATAAGTTTTAGATGTTTTTTCGTCCTTTAATGCAGGGCTAAATTGGTAACCCCGTCAAGGGTATGTGGGAATAATAAGAACATAATCGCGGAGCAAATCGGTCTCCGAGTTTTTTCGCCAAATGTGGTCTCGTTGACTTTAGTGGATTTACCAGGGATTACCCGTATACCGGTCGGGGATCAGCCTCACGATATTGAGGATCAAATTATCAATATGATCCTTAATTATATTAAAAAACCAAATACTTTAATTTTGGCGATTACACCAGCTAATACAGATTTTGCGACTTCTGAAGCGATTAAATTGGCGAGAATGGTTGATCCAGAGGGTAAAAGAACGCTTGCAGTCTTGACTAAACTAGATATTATGGACAAGGAAAAGAGGCTATTTTGTTGATGAATTAACTCCGGAGCGCATAATTTACTGTCAATAAAATGGTAGGTGATATGGTTTTAGTGTTTTTGGTAATATATCATTTCAAATATTATTTTTGAAAAAAACTTATGCCCTTTTTGAAAGAATATCTTGAAATAAAATGTGATTTTTCCAGACTATCCAGACTTTTTCGTGATTTTGACATAATTTTCGAAAATTTGAAATACAACTCGAGGTTAAATTAACATTATGTGCCCGAATAGATTTATTTTAAAATTGGTGTAAAACTTCGGTAACTTCAAGTTTGCTCACCAGGTGGCGCTAAAGTTGATATTTCGAGACATTTTTGGCGTAGGAATTGTATTAAAATCAATTAAGGAAATTGAATTTGGTGGTTGCATCCACCTGCCGTCAAAACTCAATAATAAAGAAAAATGAATAAATTTTACTACAACTGAGATACCTTCGATAATACCAAAGTAAGCTCGGAGGTTTTACCTTCAATTTAAAAGGAGTTTCATACACAAATTTCGAAATAGCAAAAAGTTTACCATCAAGAGAAAAACATGGTTGTGCTCTCTGACGCCATTTTTTACCAAACAAGACTCTTTGAAAGGGTACTGATAGTATGGATGTATTAACTGGAAAAGTTTTCAATATTCGATTGGGTATTATTGGCGTTATTTGCCGTAGTCAAGCCGACCTAAATAGAGGCAGAACAATTCGAGATGCTTTGGAGGCTGAAAAAATATTTTTCCGTCGAAAATATCCATCACTTTCAGCCAAATGTGGAAGTCCATTTTTAAGGCAGCGATCACAAAAATATTTAAAATAATCATAAATTTGAAAAATTTCAGATAAAATAAATATTTTGCATTTTGTCTATAAAGATGTTAAAAAATCAGTCTAAAAATTTTCTATTATTTAAAAAAAAATTATAATTTTAAAATAAAATAATTTGTTGATTGAATTGAAGACGAAAACTTTCTAAATTATTAGTTCACCATATACGAGAATGTCTCCCAGACATTTCACTCAAGATAAATGTTTTACGAAGACAATTTCAGTCACAGTTGGATATCTACGGAAGGCCAGTTCATGATAAGCCATCAATGCTTTTACAGTTACTAACAAAGGCAAAATGATAAAAATCGGACGATTCTCGACAAGTGAGATTGGTTATCGAAACATATTTCAAACTATAATATTTCGCTCTCTGATGGTCGGCAGTGCCGACTCGGCACGCTAGTAGTGTGACGCTACCTTACCCGCTTTCGTGGCGCGCCCTATCCGATGTGTTAACAAAAAAAATTGCCAATTTTTGAACCACTTTTATTTCCTGAAAGTTTTTACCATTTTTGAAAAGTTCGCCTCTGATTATGAAAATTGTATCAATGGTGCTGGTCGCGTGAATTTGAGCGAGCTTGCCGGTGGAGCTAGAATAAATTATATTTTTCACGAAACTTTTGGCCGCACTCTAGAAAAAGTTAATCCATTGGAGCATGTGAGTCAAGTCAGGGATTGGCACAAATTTTTTTCAAATTTTAGCATTTTTCAGAAAATTTTAACTTTAGGCAAAATTGTCAATCTCCGAAATAAGTTGAAATAATGACAGCTATTCGTAATTCGTCTGGAACTCACTCTGCCGTGTTTGTTCCAGATTGGGTGTGAAACCACATTAAAGTAAATTAATTTCAAGTATATATTCTTCAGATTTATGCTCTTTAGCGACGTTTTTACTATTTTTTATTTGTTTTATGATTTTTAATTCGCACCCCTATAAAGATTTAAGTTTCGAACTTTTGACTAAAAAACAGATCGTGAGATTGGAAGAACCGTCAATGAGATGCGTAGAATTAGTCCAAGAAGAATTAAAACGAATTATATCTGATTGCCTAGGAATGGGAAAATACAATTAAATATATTCTGCGGAATCTCATGAAAGTTTAAAAAAAACTATAATGACTAGTGTGTCCAAACCGTTTACATTTCGGCTTTTGGAAACAACTCATAGGATTAAGTTTTTTAGAAATTGGTCCGAATCGTCCATTTTTTCAATTTTTTTTTCAAAAACTTCTTGATAGGAAAATGATCCAATTTTTTGAGAAATTATTAGCTATCTTATATCCTTTTTTCAACCTAAGTGGATCTTGAAAATGAGGGTTATCTCTATAGCGCGTGTTCCAATCCCACTAATGTTTTCTAAGTGATTGTTTTAGTGATTGCATTAGTGATTACGCACCAATCAACTTTGGCGCTCCAAATATCGAGCACCCTTGCCTATTATTTTACCCAAGACAGTCACTAAGACAACATTAGTGGGAGTCGAACACGCGCTATAAAGATAACCCTCATTTTCAAGATCCACTTAAGTTGGGAAAATGATATGACTCATATGAGCCTTTCTATCATATAAGCCTTTTTAAGAACTCAATCAGATGAGTTGTTTCAGATAGCCCAAATGTTAACGGTTGAACACCCTATTTACAATAGAGAGAGTCACTTTTGTTTGTAAAATTAAGACTCATTTCAACGTTATATTAAAAAAAATCGAAAAGGTTAATTCGTTTTTCATCCCTTACAAAAGGAGCTGGTTTTCAACGCTTTCCAGTCTTACAAGGAAGGGTCAGAGAAATTGTTGCTGAAAAGGTTAACATAATTTTTTATTATAGACTATCCATTTTTTTAAAATGACAAAGTTTTGTTGGTAATAAAGAATTCAATTTTTTAGATAGAAGAACAAACAGGTCCAGCAAAAGAATTTATTCAAAACTATATTCAAAATGAATTGGCTTATGTAAATTCGAAGCATCCGGACTTTGTGGTTGCAAAAAATCAGGTATTACATACTGTATGAATCATAGTTATACTGTATAACTAATACATGCCTGAACGTTTTAGATTTCAGCACAAATATTTTGGAGGCTGCATGACATTACCGGGTTTGTGGCGCGCCCCACTCAATTTTGAACATAATATTATTTACTGACATCAAGTTTTCTTCTTTAGCACCAGATTATCATTATTGTTTTAGTCTACACTCAGACAATTATCTTTCATTTTAATTGTCCGCAAAAGTCTTTTGAAAATAAAGCATTAAATTATCGGAAAAAAGTATTTACTTGATGACGGTTAATTATGCTCAAAAAATAGCAGGTAATTTTTCACAGCAGGTAATTTTTCAAAATACGCGATGAGGGTACTTTAGTTTTTTTTGTTGGTTATTTTATTTTTTGTTCCGAATCTTTTTTTGACTCTATAAACTTTTACCGTTTTTTCTATAATTCGCAAAAAAAATTATTACGACTTAATTATCATGATTTTTAAAGGCAGCCAGAGCAATGATGGTGGAGTCGAAAGACCAGGATGCAAAAGAATGCGAAGTTGTCAGATTACTAATAAATTCGTATTTCCTAATTGTTAGAAAAAATGTCCAGGTTAGTTCAATCAGTTTTGCATGTAACAAAAATCGAAATAATTTGCTACTAAGTTCGAATTTATTATCGATCGCTATGGCATGCCATGGCAAAGGGATATATCAGAAAATATTGATTTGAGTATCTATCAGTATGATATTTTTCAAAAAGTACTCAACTCACGTCGGACAGATATAAAAAATCTTTAATCAATTCTAAGACTTTTTTCCCATTACAGCATACCCCAAATAAAACCACGTGACCATATAATAAAGAAATAATATGGTTGGAAATATGTCATACCTATATATCAAACCTTATTTTTTGATAAATAAGGTCACGTAAGGTTTTTGAACAATGCTGCGATGTAAAAAAACTTGTAAATTTTGTCGATAATTGCCCTCCAATATTCTTGACGTAATTTGATTACTATAAAAAAAATAGTTCCCTTATGAAAAACATCATTTTTTGATAATTTGGTCACGTGATTATTTAGGGACTTTACTGTAATGGAAAATTTTTTGATGTTACCGCTCGAATTTATTCAAGGTTATTCGAGTACTTTTTGAAAAAAACAGTAGTCTTTTGACAAACTTTATTTCTCGATTATACAATCACGTGATCGTTATGGGGCTATACTGTTTGTATCATTTTATGTGCCTTGTAACGCAAAAAATTCACTTATAAAAATTCTTTTAGGATCAAGTGCCAAAAACTATTATGAATTTTATTGTCAATGATGTCATGTATACATTACAAGGTTATTTGGTCAAACGAATTTATAACGTAAGTGCTATGGAAAGAAAAAAAAATTAGAAAAAAATTTTGAAAAAAAAATTCTTGCTTTGTTTCTTGCAGTTAAAAACAATATTTATCTAGGTCGGTGACGAAAAAGATATCGATGAACTTTTAGCCGAATCTGATTATATTAGTCAACAAAGAGATGAAATTAGTGCAATGCTTCATGCATATTCTCAAGCCGAACATATCCTCAAGCAAGTGAGGGATGAAGCCACGACTTTTTAATAACTACCAAATTTATAAATAATCAGAAAATACTGAAAATAACTAATTTGTAAATAAATAAAGCTATTTATAAAGAAGTTGTATTTTAAGAGTGTCAGGCAGCCTGACTAAGGTTAGTAACAGTAAGATTTTACCTTGCGATGGAAGTTCCATCATGGAACCTCTGAAAAGCACTCGACGCATGATCGTGATTAACGATTTGTGAATTTCAACAGAATTTTTTTAAGGATAGTTTCGTGCTATCAAAAAAAGTAATAGTGGCGTGAAACATTAACTGCATTGTATAATACATTTGAATTTTACAAAAAAATCAGCAAGACAAAACATGAGAAAATACGGGCAGGTTTTTAAAAATGCTTAAAAAGTCGAAAGATAAAATTTTTCAGGTTACAAATTTGTTTCGTTTGATAAAAGCTTATCTAAAAGTCAGGAAAATCAAACCGCTTTTGATCAAACCGATTTTTGATTGAACCGAGTTAAGGTAATCGGGTACATTGCAAAAAATAGGCTAATGCGGCATGCTCTTCAACGGGAGCTCAGAGATTAAAATTTTCGAATTATTCATGCAACTTACACATACAAATTTAGATGCAAATAAATGAGGAACTTTAAAGATGCAAACAGTTTTACATTAAACCCAAGGAGGTTGTATGTTCTCTAAATCAAATATTTGGCATTTGGAACCGCTTATATCTTTGTATTTGATTATGATAAGCACAATCCAGCTACATTTTGTGAAACTAAGAACCTCAAAAGTTAACAAAAATATTACATGTAATGATTTTGCCTAGATTGCTATTGACTCACTGTTTATTGAATTTCGACTAGGAGCGTTCATGAGCTCGATTTGAAAAAAATAAGAAATTTGAATGTTGGCTTTCCCGAGGCCGTAGGAATTTTTGAAATGTCCGTGGTCGTTATAGTTATAATTTATAAGCATACGATAGAATTTTATTTTTGTAAATTGTCCAACAAAATCACATTTTTTGATTGAACCTTTGGAAGCTCCAAATTGTTTTATTCGGCAGAGGCTCCTGCACCACTAAAGTGGGGCGACTTTGAGCCTTCATTACGGATTAACTACATTTTATAAAAAGCCGTGAATAATCTAAATTTTGTAAAGATAATCCAACTTAGCGAGGTAATCAATTAGATTTTANAATTTAAAGGGTAGATTTAAAGGGTAGTTTGTTGTGATAATTGGTCAAAGGATCTCTATGACAAATTTGATTAAATTTTCATCACATACCATTAAAAGATTTTATGGAACTCTTCAAAATCCAACTTTAGAGGTAGTCAAGGTGCGATTAATTGTATTGCTTGATATGAAACATTTAATTCGGGGCACCCTAGTTTTTGGTTGTCTTCTTAAAAATTCTGTATTTATCAAAATCAACTATATTCTAATTTTTTAATAGAACAACCAAAACGTTCGGTTTTCTAAAATAAGGTTGTATTTCAAACTTAAAATTAACCCGTGCTAATTAACCCGAAGCCTAAATCCTCAGACCCCAGAAACCCGAACTTCGCCTCACACCGAAAAGCCTATATTTATGCGAGACTTTGACGCTATTACGTGAAAACTGGAAATAATATCAATTATTTATTTTTACTGATTGAGATCAAAGATAAATTTAGTAATAACACATAACATTAATGTCTTGAAGTCGGTGTACTCGATAAACTGCGAGAGAAAAGAGAGGTTCACTCAACCTCGTATTTCTTCGGAAAACCATTCGTTTTTGAAAATGACATATAATTACAAATATAAGGTGAAACCCATAGTTCCCAATGAGCGTGAGAATTTTATTTTTCCCATGCACGGAGTAATGTGCTTCTAGAAGCAACTTATTGGATATAAGATTTTGCGGGGAATTGCGGCAAAACTTGCACGTCAATAATTGGCTGTTTCTCCACTTATTTCCTCCGCCTCAGTGTTAGGTGACGAATATTGTGCATCAAATAAAAGTGTGCTCTCGGAGTGTATTGTAAAAAAAAAATAAAAAAAAATTTTTAGAATTTTCTAAATAATCTAAATCAAAAAAATGTGATTTCTTGGAGACAATTTACAAAAATAAAATTCTATCATATGCTTATAAATTTAACTTTAAACGACCACGAATTCAACCACCACTAAAGTGGTGCTGAGCTTCCAAGGGTTAAGATTATTTAGAAAATTCTAAAAAAAATTTCTGATTATTTTTTTTACAATACACTCCGAGAGCACCTTTTATTTGATGCAACATATTCGTCATCTAACACTGAGGCGGGAGGAAATAAAGTGGAAGAAACAGCCAATTACTGACGTGCAAGTTTGCCGCAATTCCCCGCAAAATCTTATATCCAATTAAGTTGCTTCTAGAAGCACATTACTCACGTGCATGGGAAAAATAAATTCTCACGCTCGATCTGGGAACTATGATGGGTTTCACTTGATAATTTGTAACTTATATGTCATTTTCAAAAACGAATGGTTTTCCAAGAAATACGAGGTGAGTGAACCTCTCTTTTCTCTCGCAGTTATCGAGTACACAGACTTCAAAATGTAATAATGTTATGTGTTATTTACTAAATTATATCCTTGATCTCAATCAGTAAAAAATAAATAAATTGATATTATTTCCAGTTTTCACGTAATAAGCGCTCAAAGTCTCGCATAAATATAGGCTTTTCGGTGTGAGGCGAAGTTCTGGTTTCTGGGTCTGAGGATTTAAGGCTTCAGAGGTTAATTAGCACGGGGTTAATTATAATGTTTGAAATACAACCTTTATTTTAGACAACCGAACGTTTTGGTTGTTCTATTAAAAAATTAGAATATATGATTTGATAAATATATACAGAAATTTTTAAGAAGACACCCAAAAAAACTAGGGTGCCCGAATTAAATGTTTCATATCAAGCAATACAATTAATCGCACCTTGACTAANATCGTCATGCTGCAGAATTTTAAAGGGTAGATTTACAAGGTAGTTTGTTGTGATAATTGGTCAAAGATACTTTATGAACAAATTTGATTAAATTTTCATCACATACCATTAAAAGATTTTTATGGAGACCTTCAAAATCACCTTTAGAGTTAGTCAAGGTGCGATTATTGTATGCTTGATTGAATACTCTTAATTCGGTGGCACCCTAGTTTTTGGGTTGTCTTCTTAAAAATATTCTGTATATTTATCAATATCACTATATTCTAAATTTTTTTAATAGAACAACGCAAAACGTTCCGGTTTTCTAAAATAAGGTTGTATTTCAAACATTAAAATTAACCCCCGTGCTATTAAACCCCGAACCTAAATCCCTCAGCCCCAGAAACGCACGAACTTCGCCTCACAGCCGAAAGCCTATATTTAGTGCGAGACTTTTGAGCGCTAATTACGTGAGAAACTGGAAATAATATCAATTATTTATTTTTATTACTGATTGAGATCAAAGATAAATTTAGTAAATAACACATAACAATTGCATTCTCTGAAGTCGTGTACTTTGACCAATTCATCACTAACAAACTACCCTTTAAATCTGCAGCATATGTTTTTGGTCGACTTTTTTCTCCTACCTAAAAATGCGTAAGTGCAAAAATTCAGACGAAAAGGAGAATGTGGCTTTTTGAAAGTGAAGGGCAAAAATGGTCTTCATACATTTTTAGTTTATAAACACCAATTTTTCATAAAATTTTGACTGAAGGGCAAAAAAGTCTTCATTATTTTTTGGCCAAAGTAAATTTTCATTATTAATAATTGGCTTACGAAAATGTCTGGGGCACTTTTAAAATAAAGAAATTATGGCACGATAACCTCAGGAAAATATGACAAAATCTCTGCTGTCCTTATAGCCATTGATTTTTTCGATAATTATAAAACTTTATTGATAAAAAACGATGATTATACACCATTTATTAGAAGAAAACAGACTTCGGCTAACTCGGTGATATGTTCATTATTATTATTTTCGTTTATTTGCAATCTAATGGGACAGATTGGCTACAATTACCACCTAGGTACCTAACGGTAGTTACAGATAACATTATAAATGGTACAGTAATTTCATCGTTGTGTTTTAGATAGTTAATGATATATACAATAGATAAAATAATTTTTTACAGTTTAATAATGATGTTATTTGTTATAGATCTAAAGATAAGTACGTTAGGAGACCCTACATTGTGTTTTTAGTCCTATAAAGATACCTGTACCAAAAAGCTTAATTATTGGATTTATCACAAACCTTATCACAAACCTTTTACAAACCTAAGTCCATCTTCAAAATGCTTACTATTTCTATAGCGCCTGTTCGAATCCCATTAATGTTGTCTTAGTGATTGCTTGAGTGATGACACATCGATCAACTTTGGCGGTCCCAATATCAAGCACTTTTGCCTATAATCATACTCAAGACAATCACTAAGACAACATTAGTGGGATTTGAACACGCGCTATAGAGATAGTAAGCTGCTTACTGTAAGAATTTTGAAGATGGACTTAGGTTAGTAAAAGGATATGAGAGAATTAAGTTTTATTCACATTTATTTTGAATTTATAAAAGTTATTTAGAAATCAAAATAAAAAAAATTATTACAAATTACAAAAATTAAAAATTTCAGAAAAAAATTGAGATTGTTTCGGAAAAAAGTTGAATTTTTAAATCATTTTTTTCGAATTATGCACACTTCGTAGGATTTTGAAATTTTGGCTTCCTTATTTTTTTGAGAAGCTTTTTTTTTCGGTAAATAAGAAAAAAATGCGTATCGGACTATAAAAAAAAAATCTGCATCTAATGAGTTTAATCTTAAAAGCCTCCCGCGACTTTGAATTTGCCGTTCTCAACCTACCCTACAACGTTACGAAAAGCTGAATCATCCAGAACTCGGTGATCGTAGTCGATATATTTTTTGTTATTTTCCTGTGAAAACCTTTCATGCCAACGGATATCCGTTAATTTGTAAAAGCTTGATAATTTTATTCCGAAAGCAAAATGGTTTTGTAAGCAAAAAATACTTCTCGTATAAGGAAGTTAAATTAGCTAAGCAGGAAAGAGACTAATTTATCTTCAACAAACGTTTAGAATTAACCTGTCAAGAACGTCAAAGCTACGTTCGTGAGTTACGAGTAGTGACTTAAGCCGATTTCCAGTAAGTTTATCATACAAAATAGGTTGGAGGTGAATAAAAAGCCCGATTAGTATGGAGCTTTCCATTTACGATGTTGACTCAACATTGTTGAGACCCCACGAATATTTTAAGTATTCACTTGAAAAAATAGTTTGTTGATATCTTGTTTTGATGGTCCTCCAGAAATCAACTCGGTTAAGGGGGTAGTCGTCGCAAATGGATTTCGCTTAAAATTTGGGACAATAGTAAATTGACCAAAAAAATGTTTCCTCCTTATTCATCACGTGCGCTATAAGCGTTTCAGTTTTTGTTTTGAAGGTTATCTACTGTACTTATTATAGAAATGTTTTTATCTTCGAAATCAAATTTAGATATAAATATGTTGTAGCGACATCCGAAAAACTGAGTTGATCCGATGTTTATTTCAGGAGGAGATAACGTTTTAAGACTTGACCTTTATGGCCCTCTAGCGAGTGAACTTGACCTTCTAGAGATGTAAGACCAAGCGCATTCTCATTTATTTGGTCAATGTACTATTGTCTCAAATTTTAAGCGTAATCCATTTGCGACGACTACCGCCTTAAGGGTGTACTGGTCGCTGATTAATAAGTCATATTACTATGCATAGTAATACTATTACTATGCACTAATACTATTAGTATGCATAGTATGGAAAGCTTTAAAAATTCAAAATTAGTTGATTTTCGAAAAGTGGTCCCACTCAAAAAGCGACCTTGTTAAAACAAAGAATTACCTAGTTGTCAATCACTTTATTTTCTTGCAAAAACCTTCAAATTCGAATATGATATTATTGCATTGCATTATTTACGATTTTGAGTTTCGTACTTAAAGTGTTTCACTTAAAAAATGATGAATTTTACATGCAGCAAGCTGGTGCACTTGAAAGATACTCCAAACTGTCAGCTTTCTGTCAAACTTAAAATTTATGTCATTCAAAATTTGAATTTTATTCCAAAAATAAAACATGAAAAATAACGAAGTGACATTTTGGGTTGTCAGACTCTGAAAGTCAGTATGTCTTTTTTTCGTGCGAAAAATCAAGTAGGGTTCGGGAGAATCATCTATAAATTGGGGAATTCTCCTCGTCCTTGTTCAAATTTTCCCGCGATAAAAAAAGACATACTGTACATATTTATAAAAATGTGAAAAAATAATCAAAGTTAAATTGTAATTACATGTTGGTTTTTAGACTTATTCCGAAAATATTCGGCATTTATTAAAATTTGTTCTCAGATAAGTTTCAGAGGTTACGTACAAATGAACTCTCTGCTGCCCCATTTTAGAAATGATAGAGTGGGAGGCCTCATATCGCCGGCCTAATATCGCCGAATTTGCCAATATTGCCGAATTTACCAATATCGCTGAGAAAAACCTACGCAATTTCACGATTTCCAGCTTAAATACTTCCAATGCTTATATCGCTGAAAGAGCCAATTTCGCCGNGCAATTTCAAGAAGGTTTAGGTCGTTTATTTTTATCCGAAACCGTCTCATCAATGGCTTTCTTTCATAAAAAAATCCTTGAAGTAAGCTTGACTTTCAATAAGTTTAGTAAAACGTACAAATTCCTTTTTCAAAAATCATTGTTTTAAACGTGGTGACCACTGGTGCGTTAATTTTTAATCGCACAGTAATTTTGTAGTGAAATTTTACACATGAAATTGACAATTGTATTAATAATTTCTTGGATTTTGCTGATTCTGACAATCAACAACAAGTGAAACCATTATTTGATAATGAATAGAACCTGGCCTTTTTGATCGAATTCAGGCGTCTTTTTGTTTTGTTTTAGTATACATAAATAATATTTTTTGAAAAGGTGATATATTTTAGCAGATGATTGTATGAATATAAGTGTGAAAGAGACTGCGACTTACCCAAGCGACTCATTGTCTAAATATTTCACCTTTCATATACTTCCTTCAAACTCACCTGCGATTAGCTGTGCATGCCCAAACAAACTATTTTGTATAGAATACAGTTAAATTTTTAAAAATTTATTGATCACGAATAAATACTGAAGAATGAGATAATTTATGAATTATAATTTCCGTAGAAGCTAGACTAATGGTTTAAATGGGGCAAATGGCGCCAAAAAGTGTTTTTCAGCAAATTTATGAAAAGTATATAAATTATTTTCAATGAGGTTTTTTCTGCCTTCAAGAGCACGTTTAATTTTTTTGAAAACTTGACGCTCGTTCATAAGTGCTTCCATATCTGCAAAATTGTATTCAGAGGTGCCAGACTTTTTATTATAGCTTGAAGGAATTGCAGGTAGTTTGAGCCATTCGAAAAATGCCTGATTTTTGTTGAAAATTTTTATATTTTTTTGTATGTTTTAATTTAAAGTAGTATTAATACAAATTTTGTATTACAAATGTTATAAATTATAATTTTCAACTAGCCTTTATGCTCTCAATTTGAGTTTCAATTAGTTCTATTTTCTCCTGGTCGAACAATTCAAAGTCCATTTCTTCAACAGCGTCAACATCGTACGTTCGCTATTAAAAATATGTAATGATTTTCAAAATTTTTGTAATATCAAACGGGTTTGCCTGACTGATTTGGCATATTCACGGTAATATCTTGAAAACTAAGAGCTTATGAGAAAAACCAAAAATACTGATTTGTAGATCTATCGTTGATCTGAAGAATAGAAACATGACAAATCGTTTTTGCCGATTACACCAATAGTAACAGTATAAAAATAAATTGGTCCGAATCGGATCATTTTTTGATTTTTTTCTGAGATTAATAAAATTGTTAAATTATCAGTTTTTGTTAAAAAATTCGAAACAATGGTCTGGTTCGGACCATTTTTCTAATTTATTTTATTAAAATATTTGTGCTCAATTTGAGTTATCTAAAATGTCAATCGGATGAGTCGTTTTTAAAAGCCAAATTATATAAAGATTTTGGCTAGAAATGCGAACCTAAATCAGGATAAATTCGTTAAAGGGATGTCGATTATGATGCTCGAGTCACTTAAAATTTTTTTTTGCTTTAAAAAGAATAGGAAAAAAGATTTTTAAGTGACTCGGGCATCATAATCGATATACAGCGGCTGAACTCAGTCCGATGTATTATTCTTTACACGTTTATCATATATCTTGTTCACACTTTTTATAATCTAGGTCGAGGACCAATCAGCTTAGCCAAATTTAGCTTAATTTGTCTTAGCAGAATATTACATCGACCTAGATTATCAAAAGTGTGAACAAGGGATATCGTTTCCAAAAGCCGGTGGTTCAACTTTACCGGTCAACTTTGACTGACTAGTACATCAGATAGTGACCAGAAAAATTCACTTTGGGAGAAGAACCTTTTCTTTTGGATAGCACTACTCGTGTTTATTTTTGTTATTTTTAACTTCCTGTAGACTCCGTGACGTGAAATGCCCAATTTTGGACCTTGAGACCGATATTTCAGAAAAAAATCTCAAAACCAAAACACATCCTTGCTGTTATAATAACCAGAAAAAAATTTTCTACAAGATGCATTAATAAAATCGGTACCTATTTTTTGTTTGAAATTTCTTATTTCTAATCAGGGGTCGGCAGACCATTTCAAAAAACCTGATCGGATCGTAGATTTTAAAAACGTGATCGGACCGAATATTTTAAAAACGTGATCGAATCGAACTTGATCGGATCGAAGGTTAACAAAAACCTAATCGGATCGGATCGAAAAAAGACGACCCAATCAAATTCGATCCGATCAAGTTCTGCCGACCTATGTTTCCAATCGGTTTCGTTTCGGATGGTTTTAAAAAAAAAGCTGACCTTATTTATAGAACACGATGTTGGAACATTAAATTTACCTGTGAAATGCAACTCAATCTTTGAACTAAATCTGCTGGGACGAAATCGAAATTTTTCTGGTAAAAATCGGAAATTTTAGTCATTTCGCCTATGTTGTCTTTTACAAGATTTTCATAAAAAATAACTTCGATTGGAATTTTCGTCAAATTAGCATATTCCGCATAAAACATGTTTGCAGCACCCCATCTTTTGATATGGCCTTCAAAGTAATCCGTCCACATTTTACTTTGTGAAAATTCCAATTTTGTACTGGTTCCGGTATTTGGATAAGAAAACTGGCGGTTGAAGTCGGAGATAATTGCATCGTAAGGATTACGGACTCGGTGAAAGGGATAATAAAATAAATTAATTTTAATAAAATAAATATTTTAAATTTGTTAGGATTGAATATATAATCAAAGCCCATTTTTATATTTTCCGAAGCCTGCAATTTTCACTTTAAATTTTTTCGAAAAGATCAAAAATATCGTTGTTTGAATTATTAACAAAAAAATCGTTGAAAACACATTTAATACGTTTTCTTAACTCCTAGAATTGAGTCACATTTATGTATCTACAGTGCCTTCTGAGTAACTCTCAAATAAAGTAATGTGAATCACATTATGTGATCGAAGGTTCATTATCATCATTTATTTTTGTAAATTAATTTTTGTATAATTTGAAGAATTTGCTAGAGAAATAAAGAAAAATATAAAGGCATGAAATGTTAGTAAAAAAATCTCATGACCACCACCAAAAAATTATTTTATCAAATTCTCCAGTTAAATCATTCAAAATTGAGGATGGTTGTCTCTATCGGGTCTGTGCACGATTAAAATAAGACGATTTTTAAGACGATTTTGAAAAATACCAAAACGGGTCTAGCGAACCTGCCAAGAAAAATATTCGTGAGATGTTTAACTTGAAGGGGTACTAGTCGCTGGTTTTATGAGGCTTTTGGGGCATTGAAAATGTTCCAAGTTGATTTGAGGTGATAACAAAGTGTACTACCGACCAAATTATCAAACAATTCTAAATTTTCGCGTTTTTTTTCAAAATGAAGATAAAAAATAACGTTTGCTTTAATTTAACCATTAAAACTTCAAAATATCACCTTGACGTAAGCAAACTTTCTGATCAGTGTTTTCGTGACTTTCTTGTGAGCCTACTTTCGAAAAAATCGAAGCAATTTTTTTTTCGAAATTTTTGTCATGGGTCTGACCGAATTTTATAATTTTTCCTAGGAAGAGATAGTTTTTCTAACGAATAATTGCCAAAAAATGGTAGTTTTTTCGATATTCTAAAAAAATATAGCCTGAGATAAAGTTTGGCCTACAACTTTTGGAAGGTATGTCAAAATTTCAGCTAATTTCGACATACAACCTGGTAGGAGATAGTTTTACCATTTTGGCTTAGGTCATCTTGTGTTGCTTATGTGTGAAGGATTGTACGCACAGAGCAAATTTTTGAGATTGTTATTCCACAAGCTTCAGGATAGTTTTACAAGATGGCTATTCTGAGTAGTATCCTAAAAGCTCTGTATGGCTATTATTATCGAGAAAATTCAATTCCAGCGACCAGTACCCCCTTAAGTTGGCTATCATAAATTTCAATAAAAATTTTGAAATATTTTATTCCCGTTTCCTAATAAAATTACTCCTTCCGCATATTCCATGCTTACGATTCCTGTTGAAAATGTAGCAATATTTCTCCCCGTTGATGTGTGGTCATATTCTCCAACAAATCCTTCTAAATATTTTGGTTCTTCTTGATATATACTTCCAGTGTAAAATCCGGTAAGATCTTCAATTATTTTTCTTGCAAAACTGCTCTAAAAACGAAAGTTACCTCCAAAACAAGAGTTAAAATTGTAATTTTGTAGAAAAATTAAATTATAAGATTCTGTGGAAATTTTCAAATTCACTTTTTCGACGCTGAAAAAATATTAATATTAGAAATTTATGGCAGAAGTAAAATTAAACCCGTGAAATAGGTTTACTGTCTCAAAGGTTTAAAATCTAATTATTAACCCGTAGTGCTTATGTGCTCTAAAATTTCATACCGGATTAGCTACGAATCGTATTTGGCGTGAGGCCAGAGAAAACAAACGTAATTTAATTCAGAGATGTGTTCTAAAGCGGATATTAAATAATTTAAAATTCTAGAGTTTAGTTTGAAAATTCTATTTTTCAAGTACAGTCAAGTCTCTCTAACTAAAGCGACCAGACCTCAGAAAGCCACAGGTATTTGGCTGGCTTGACTTGGCTTGACCAGACGAAGACAAATCGTTGACTTGGCTTAACTTGGCTTGACTCAAGCCAAGCCAGTGGGTGCCGAGGTCTGAAAGCCACCCTGACTGGAACATTTTGGTCCGCAAGTGTTCTACTTTGCGAGACCTCACTAAACCTGTAAAAACTGATGAATTTTTTTGAAATTATATCATTTTGCTCGATGCTGATTGATCAACAAATGAACTAATCAGAATAAATAATTTCGACGAATTTGATTTTCGAAATTTTGCATTTATCGGTACCCCTCATGAGAAATGTCGTTTTCATGGTTTTTAAGGGCAAATATCTGGAAAACTATACATAGTGAAACCTAATTGTTTAACCTGGTTGATCAATTGAACCTAAATAAACAGATCCCAAATCCTAATTAAGGATCACTGATTGCTCGACCGATCAGAAACGTGCTTCAAAGTAGAGTCATATTTTGTAGCAAAAAGCCTATTTCCCGTGAGTTTTAGGGGGTAAGAAAAATTATTTAGCGATTTTATGATCCACAGAAAACGCCACGCAGGTCTATTTTCCCTGGATTTTTAGTCACAATTTTGAAACATATATGAAATAACAGCTCATAACTTCGCGGACGGGGCTGTACTATCGAAACTTAAATTTTTATCATTTTTTTTCCGAACTGTGTTATGATCTTTCTCCTGCGGTGGTATCATAAAACAAAATAAACGACGCATTATATATTTAATAATTTTATTGCTTTATTTAAACAATATAAAAGCACTGGATAAATACGGGGTCTAAAAAATAGACTCTAAAAAACTACTATAACGACTGATATTTATCCGCGAAAACGCGCGAATAGAAATCTAAAAATCGCTTGAATAATTTTCGCCGCTAGGGCGCTGTGAGTTCAAGAGGCCGATTTTAAGTTTAGGGATTTAAGGGCGATCGACTACACTGTAACTTTATTGCTGAAATCCAAAATTTTTATTCTAATGCTTAATTACTTTCTGACGCTGTATCGGGATGAAATACATGAACTTATTTCAATTATCCAAATTTTCAGAAAAAAAACTAAAAGAATGAAAATTCATTAGTTTTTAATTTCATACGATTTTTAATCAAAATCGATAATTTAAATTGTTGAAAAAAGAACGAAAAAACGAAATGTTAGCACATCGAAAGAAATATTTTTTTTCGTGGATTAAATGAAATAAAATTAAATTGGTGGACAGGTTGGCTTATAAATTTGGCAAATCTCGGTGAAATAAATTTTTTAATCTCTGAATAAAAGAGAGCTCAGATGGATTTCTGCCAAACGTATTTCGTTACAAAATTATGATTCCAAGTTTAAACAAGAGCGAATGAACAAACGAAACATATTTGAATTAGTTAAAGTAGCCATTTTTCATATTTTCAGCTAATAATTCCAGAAAATAAAGTTTAAAGAAATTTGAACAAGAAATGAGGAAAATTTTCAAAACATTTCCAAATAGTTTCAGTCAAATCCAAAAAGATGTCATATGATTTTTCAAATAGCATATAAAAAATATGTGGTCATCTACGCAAAAAGTTAAAGTGGCCATGAGATGTTTTTTCGTTTGAATTGAAACAATAATGAAAAAAAAATTGAACAAAAAATAAGGCTTTTTTTATAATGTTCGGAATTTTCAAAAATTTCTCATAATTTGTCGAATTCGAAAAGTTTAATTTCGAACTCAAATTTTTCTTAAGGGGGTGGTAGTCGCAAACCATAGGATAAAGCTATTCATCAACTCAATTTAATGAAATAATTTGATCAAAATATTTTGGCGAAACTGAATCGATTGCGGCCTTATTTTCGATGACAATACATTCATAATTGATTACTTTCTCGCTACCGGAAATAAAAGGCGGCACCCTCATATTCTTTATGGTTAACAAGAAATGAACTTCCAAGCATGCTAGAGAAATGAAATAACTTTGTTGAATTCCTGTAAAATTGAGTTGGAAATCACATTTAATTGATTTATTTGTGAAATAAAGCTGGTATTTATATATTTTGAGTATTATTACGAATTTTCACATTTCATTCCGGTCGCTCTCAAGAAAACTGAGAAATAGATTTTCACAAAACAGATCATACAGCTAACCAAATCGTTTGATGATCATATATATGTAACTTTTGAATATTATCTCAAAATTGAGAGAGAGGAGATAGGTTTTGGAAAAAAGTGCAAATTTCGAGCGAAAAAAACGATTTTTCGTGATTACGAGAGCAACCTGCATACAACTTTTGGCGTATCAGATCAATACAGCTTCGGACGTTATATTTCGGTTAAGTTTGAAGAAAAATTAAGTTTGATATCTAAAAAACTCAGAGAGAGATAGCTTTTAAAATTTTCAGATTGTTAAATTTCAGCGTCGTTTCCGGCGAATCCTATAATTATTTATATTGATTTTTAGCACTGAATAACAGCTTTGTTATCAATGGTAATTATTTGTCTCAGAATTGAGATATTATTTTTTTTATTTTACTGCGCAAAATCAAATATATAAAACCAACGTTTTTGCGACTACCACCCCCTTAAAAAGCAATAATTCGAAAATTCTCTATAGTTACAAAAGTTGCCAGGATTATGAAACATTACTTTGATGGTATATTGAGAAAAATATATAAACCCAGTTAAAAGTTTTTTATCAAGAGCCCATATCCGTATCTGTCAATTTGAATGCACCGACCCCTTTAAAGGATTGAGCTTGAAGCGAATTCCATTTTTGAAATTTCCTATCATTTGACTTAAAATTTTCATTTTTTTTTAAAAATGAACATACAGTCCTAATTTAGAGTTGAATCAAGAATTTACCCTAAACGTCAAACAAAATAATCTGTTGTACGTTTTAATTAACTAAAGCATAGTTTTTTTTATTCCATCTTAGAACTTTGAACTGGAAATATATATGGATTACAGATCCTTAGAGGACAGATGCTGAATATTTGAATGATACAAACAACGCGGGATACTAGCTCCCAATCAAAACCCTGGATTGCAGAATAGGCCGACTTCATTGGTCAGATTTGGAAGAGATCAACCAATCAAATGCTCAGATTCCGCATTTTTTAAAATATTCAGGATCTGTCCTCTGAGGGTCTGTAATCCATATAGTACGTTGAATGTATTAAATAAATTGTTTTCTGTGCATAATTGTTAAATCGATTGAAATTGCCGTATCCAAATTATAACTTGCATAACTTTCGTGTTTTGTAACTCTTAGGGTTAATTGGGGTATATCTGAGGGGGGGTAACTTTGAGGGTTAACTGTTATTATATTAACTGTTATTGGTAAAACAAATGTATGCTTTCAAAAATTAAAAATTAATGGAGTCGTCACGACTAAACAATTTGAAAGCTTAGGGTTAACTAATTGCCACGAAAACTAAATTAGACGATAAAATTCTTTAGAGTTTGTCAATTGTTTTACAACTATTTTTTACGGTATTAGTCTTTGAAATAATTTAATTTTTTTTAAACTTGTAATATGACACCTTTTATCTGAGTTATATATTAAATATATTTAATTATATATAATTAATATAATATTTAATTATATATCGATCCCTATATTATTTTGTCCCGACTATGCACTTTTGCGCGCCTCCACACCCATCGCTTAACTAAGGCAAGCTAATCAGAGGCGCGGATTCAAAAACGTGCTGTGACAAACACATTTAGGCATCGTTATATTATTTATGTAACACCAAAAATGTGTAGTACCAAAAAACTGGTGGTTGACAATGCGGTTAATTTTATAATAAAGTAAAAAATTTTGGACCGAACGGGCATCCCTTTTTTCTTATTTTGCGTTTTTTTTATCAAAAAATCGACGTTTGAGACCAAAAAAACATAAATTTCAAATTTTTATTTTTTGCAGAAATTATATCAATTTCACTTATTAGTAGCGTTTAACCTAAAACTTCCGATTCGGCATATGTTTTAAATTAATTGAATTGACCCATTTTTTTCAAACCCGCTCTTTCTCACTTTTTCTCACATTTGTGTCTATCTTCGATGTGATTTCAAANAACTTTCGGCCATCGAGTTGCCTTTTGTCCAAGAAGAGTTGATGACTCAAGCAACCCTTATTATTAAATTGTTTAGAACATAAACATTAGATGAAATTTGGAAGCAATCAGTAGCCACTTGGTAATGTTATGTTTAGAGATAATTTCGGAATGTTAACGACTTTGTAATTTTGAGAACTATTTTAACACGGGAACTACTTGAAATTTGACTATTTTTCAAAGAAAACTTACGATTTAATAAGGATTTTATATAATATTTTTTTTGTGGCACTAAGTAATTTCATGACTTCCGGTTTCTGGAAGTTAAAAACTTCTAAAGGGTAAATTCGAAAATTCTTTGTGAACCGCAAGATATCATACACCATTTTCATGGCGCTGTTAAATTATTTTAACACAGTAAAAATTTATAACAAAAAAATACTTTCAATTTTCGATGGCGAGTTAAAAAAAAATTATGTATCTTGTTTATTAATTGCAATTTTAATATAAAAAAACACTCAGTTGAGCAGTCAATCTATTCCGATTTTCCCTAAATTACCTTAATTTAAAACTTTATTAGAATATCCTGTTCAGAGTGAAAAAACACAAAAATTGGAGAGAGAGTCAGTGTACTGTAGTATAGCCTATACTGTATAGGGACTTTAAGCGACAGGTGAGTGTACAGGCCAATCAAGGACGCTTATTTCCCAGTCTAGTACATTCTTACCATTTTTGTGTTTTTTCACTCTGAACAGGATATTGTACTAAAGTCCAGAAAAATTAGGGTTTTTAGCAGTTCTTCTTTAGTGTTTAAGGGGGTAGCATCGATCCGGCAGATTGGTACATTTTTTCAGAGCGATGNAAAAAATTTCGTTACTCCAATAATACTTATCAGAAAATAATTTCGAAAAATGCTTTAGTTAGGTAATTATTTAATCTATCATATGTAATTAAAATATATAATTTGAAAATGTCTGAGTTTTGATATAGAGACAGAAATATCGAAAATGTGACTTTTATCGCTGAAGGAGTGTCGCTTTTGAGCCCTTTGAAATTAAAAAAATACTATTTTAAAAAGACAAGTTTAAAGATATTTGTTTAAACTTTCTTGATAAGTCGTAACTTTGAGATCGGATGTGTAATAGTGATTTTATGATTTTTTGAAAAGGGCTTGTACAATTTAGTAAAATAAGTGTGTAATGGGATAGAAAATTATTGGTGTGTAATGGTTAAGGACAATATTTTAGTACAGTAAAGTGCTTTGTAGAACAATCCTTTATATTTATGCGTCATTTTCAGAGCACTTCTCTGTAATATAATTTTAACTTTTGTAATATGAATCGATTGTTGGCCATGTTTAAGGGGGTGGCATCGATCCGGCAGATTGGTACATTTTTTCAGAGCGATGTATGAAAGAAAAAAAATGTGAAAATTATGTGAACGTTTATATTTTTAATTTCTTAACATAACTAATTATCTGTGAAAATATAAAAACCACTTTCCACTGTACATCCATTTCCAACTAAACCCGACTATAGAATTTTTTTTGAAGACGATATTAATAAACTTCAAACATTGTCGGGTGTAATGCGCTAAAAAGTCTGGTTCCTATTTTGCGTATTAAAAAATTTCCTTGATATGAGAGTTTTTTTTCGATGAAAAATAGTCAAAAATGCCAAAAAGTAGAGAAAAACACCTTTTTTGAGATAAAAATTGACCTTCAATTGCGTTTTGATATTAAAAAATGTTCTTACTATCTAAAGAAATGGCGCCTATTACACCCGCAATTTCATTGGGATTGTTTTACTAGCATAAAATTTTTAAAAATTTAGTGCCAAATGCCACTTATCGAGTGTACAGCCGTGTGTTAAATATTTCATCGATAGTTTGGAAATGATAATCGCACGACCAATTCATTAGTTGACATACGGATATTTAATAGATACCACCAAATATTTATAGCTTCGCGCTGATTATGTAAGTTGAAAACCATAATAAAAAATTCACAAAAATAAATACATAATATCGATTTCAACCAGCAGTCCAGAAAAGAGACAGCATAAAAAAGTAAAAAATGGTTAATAAGAAAAGGAAGTATCTACCGGGAGAGCGCAAAGGACCTGTGTATCACCATAAACCGGTGGTTATAAGCGAGAGAATGTAATATTAGGACATGTGATAACAACACATGTCTATATATATTCCCCCACGACAGCCTAACCCCAAGACAGAATGCAGTAAAACAGTAAATCTCATTAGACCATACATGATTTTGTGACGATTCGTTTATTCGCATCTCCACCCACTCTTTAAAGTTTTCTATCTTCGGTCCCAAACGTCGCTACTTTTTTTTGGCCTCTCCTGGCCAATTTTTGTTTTAATATATATTACGTGTACATGTGACATACAACTTGAACAGTTAAAGAATAAAATTGAACCAGTTTCAAAAACATGACAATATTTAGAACCGTTTTGCTCCTGATTTCTTCCTTAATTTTTTCTTTGAAAAATACAAAAAAAATCAAGCTCATTCAAAAATCCGTATTGATCCGATAACATTAACCCCCTCAAGAATCTACTGTCAAATAAAGAAAATAATGGATTTCAACGTTTATTCAAAGTCTTAAAACTCAATCACTATTTGTGCCAAAAGAATGCACCTAAAAACTAAAATTCCCTCACGTGCAATTTTCCAATACCCGACTCAATGTACAAATACTTCTCTGCTACCAAAAGCAGAATATTTCTAAAATCTCACTCCATAAAAAATAACCACCTTATTCCATTTTGGCGCAAAACCGCTATTCCGTCGTCCGTTAAGGCCCCACTAAAGAAGAGTGAAGTATGTACCTGTGATAGTCCGCAAAGGAATCTGGTTTTCACCCCATAAACCGGTGGTTATAAATCGAGGAGAATGAAAATTAAGACATTGTTGAGAAAATATGAGAACATACATCGAATAGTTCACAAGTTATTTTTTAGCTTTTATTGATAAATTCCAAAAAAACGATCAGAAAAATTTGCGACAAAAAATCGGAAAATTTTCATAAGCTTGATTTTTTTTGAAAATTTTACGAATTCAAAAAATAAAGTTCGGACTGAAACTTCCAAAATAGGCAAAAATTATTCTTAATAAGTAAGATGCACATTGATTCTGGTTCAGCTAACGATATAAGCAGAAAAAAAGTAACCAACTAATTAATTTCGTAAGTTAAATTGACTCCAGTCGCCGATGCGATGCCTACCCCCCTAAGGACCCCCCAAATAAGTCTTGCGGTTAAAAATTCAGAGAAATACTCGCGGTGAAAAAACAATGTTCAAAAGTGCAAAAAAACTACTGTATATAATGAACGATGGAAAAAATATAAGGATTAAACCTAAGTGGAGCGTGTTCGTTAGCCAACCCCGCGGCAAGCACCAAAGAACCAACAGACATTTTTTGTATAGCCCATGTCATATCAACGTTACGGAGCAGATTCAGATTAAAACCGTAAAAAAAAAGTATATTTCTCTAGAAAGCCCAATATTATGGAGAGAATTGAGAGTTTTGCAAAAAAAGACCTTTATTAAGTACTGTAATTCTAGAAAAAACCGCATTCAAAAATTAGTTGGCAAAAAATTGAGCGTTTCACGTTGTCGACGAGATTCAATGTATAAGGTCGAACAACCATTTAAAGTCAATCGGCTTGCACTGCGACGGCGCTAAGACTAAACTTGAAAAATCAAAACACATTATATGCGAAAGATGCCCAATCCCGAAAAGAAAATTAAATGACATATCAATTCAGTTGTAAAACCATGAAGGAGTCGCCGCGGAACTGTTCGATCACCGTGTCAGTTTCACTTGAGATAAGGTACATAATCTAATTAACAATCTATATCCTTTTTCGCCAAAAAATAATGTAGCACGTTCACATTTCATTTTTCGATGAAAAAGAGGCTCGGCAAAATAAAATTTTCTCATAAGATTTGAATAATTTCAATGTAAGTTAACTACCATTTTAGAAAACCAAGATTACTTTCAATCTTATCACAACATTCATCGAACGTGAAATTAACATCGCATTGAGGATTTCCCAGAAATCAAAGTGTCCAATTGGACACACTTTAACTGACGCTATAAACATTAAATGGCACTTGCACACACAAAACAGACAAAGTTCCTTAAAACCCCGATAGAAGAGTTTTCAGTAGCGTACCCACCATTTTATCTTGGGCCGAGAACCAAAAGGTTAACGTTCGTAATACAACCACATACCAAACTTTCCTGACCACCAGGGATCCATTGACCAGTCGTCGATTATTCAGAAATTTCTGAGTCGGTGAACGTCGTCAACTAACTAAAACATACAAAGTATTGAAACTACAGTATCTGAATTGTGACCTTAAAAAATTCCAAAATCCCTCAAAAACTCGAAAGTACTAAACCATTCCCAAATCCTCAAAATTCGAAAATACTAAAAAAATGTCCAAAGTTCTGAAAATTATAAAATAGCATAATCGAACCATTCAAAAATTAGAAAAAATGATCAATCTTACATAATCACATAAAAATAACTTTTTAATCTTCTCCCGCCCGGGCGAAAGTCGACAAAAAATTCGACCCGGAAAAATTCGATCCTCGTGACACCTACCAATATACATATATACATGGACACATTACAGTATTACTTTTTTTACCGTGCGCAGTGAAAATTGCCTTTAGCTAATTACGTCGGCCGATAAAATTAACTAAGGATTTATTGAACGCCGAAGCTATATGGCATAGCTATAGCCTAAGCGATGTCAAGGTTTGAAAATAAAATCCACTAGTTAGCTATTTTTTTGGCCGTATACGCTCAAGGAAATTTTCACTCTCGCCAGTAAAAAAAAAGTTACATACTAGTGATGTTGATAAATAGAGTGTCGAGGCATAAAAATGGGTTTCCCATAGACAAAGAGTTTTAGCCGCTTATGATTAGCTTCGAATTCATTTATAAGCTTGAAGCCTCATAATACTATCTTCGTTTGAACTGTCCGAAAATCAGATAATTTCGGGTGGAAACTGCAGTTAAAGTAGGAACACGTTTTGCTGACCCCTATTAAACATATACGAGCTTTAAATTCGTCAGACGTTGAGTTACGGTGGCCATGAATATTTAACAAATATCCAATTTATTTAAACCATACAATGAATCAAACGTGGAAATAAGTGTCCCATTTGAATGTCGGACTTTAATTGGAATTACTAACAATTTTTATCGACAGTTTAATTTATATAGTCGATAAATTTACAAGCTGGTGAATGATCATTTTAAACATTTTGATACCGACCAAGGATCCAGATTTTTTGTAAATTTACCCCGTTCGGGTCAAATCTCGAAATTACGCCCCAGCGACCCGGAAAAATCCGATCCCTGATACCGACAACCCCTTGTAATTGCCGAGTGTAAATGAAAAACCTTAAAATTAAAAATTCTTGGTTTCTTATAGTTTTTGTGTTAAGTTCGTCAGAAATAGAACAATATTAATGAAAGTAAGGTGGCTATCTCATAGGAAAGAACCTTTGTTGATAGAAGAGATAACCGGCTTCTGAACATATTTTTCTGATAAGTTTTGCAACAGAAAATTCAGT